>APFE031256200.1:50374-70570 GCA_000404065.3 Pinus taeda | reverse complement strand
TTAGGAGTAAATATAAAAAAATGTTTATTTGTTACCATACCTCTCATTTATTTATATTTTTATTAATTTACCATACCTCTTTTACAAATATCGTATTTGTCCCATAGGATTCACTTAAATAAAACCTCTTTCATGAGCCTTCATAAATAGAATAAGGGTTATGGACTAAATATAAAAAGATGTTTTATTTATTTACCATACCTTTTGAGTAAGTATAAAAACATGTTTTATTTATTTACCATACCTCCACTTTACTTATATTTTTATTTTTTTACACCCTTGCATATATATAAGGTGACTTATGGAGTAAATATAAAAAATGCTTTATTTATTTACCACACCTCTCATTTATTTATATTTTTATTAATTTACCATCCCCCTTTTATAAATATGGTATTTGGCCCATAGGATTCACTTAAATAAAACCTATTCTTGAAAATGGGCAGATGGAAGGTTGTAACTCCTAATTTCAAGGGCTAAATTTACCTTTTTTACCCTCTCCCTGAAAATAAGGTGGGCTATCTAAAGTGATTTGTAAAAATGTACTATGATACAAAATATTCGCCCACTAAAAATTTAAAAATCCCTTAATTCCCCAAAGGGCAAACATTCACCCCTAAATTTTCTATGGTTTAACTTATAATAATAATAATAAATAATAATTAATAATAATAAATAATATAATAATAATAAATTTTTAAATTTTAGCAACATGAGATGTATTATGAAGTATATGTTTTGATGTTTACTATGGAATGATAATTATTAACATTTACGAGTCATTTAATTTATATAATTGTGCTAGTATATAAAGTTCTATTAAAAATTTGTTTTTTGTTTTTTTTAATATTGATAATTTAAATACATTTTAAATATTTGAAAGCTACTCTAATGCTATAGGTTTTCAGTATTTTAAAATACATTTTATAGTGAACTACTCCTCTGTTTACCTATTTTTTTAATCATATGGGGAGTGAGATAATTTATCTTATTTTGGTTATTGGATTTGTGTGTTTAAATATTTTTAGTAGAGAGTTTTCTTCTCAAAATACCATGCACACATTTCTTTGTATGGTTTGAAGTGTAAAAATATTTTTGATTGTTTTTTTCTTCTTGCTTTGCCTTGTTTTTTTTTGTTGTAATTTTAGATATATTTTCTTAACCTTTTTTTAGCTTTTATACAATATTGAACAACTAAAAGCTTATCCTAGAAGACGAGAAAGAAAATTCATAGTTAAAAGAATGTATTCCTTAGACGAAACTATTCTCCAAACAACTATAATTTATTCTAGAGCACTATATGATTTAAAATATTATTGCTTTTCACTATACCATAGGTTATGTATTTGATATATACAAATATTTTTGCATGCTAGGCATGTCCACTATATATTAGATTCATTGTCATTTTGAGAAAAAAATTGTATTTATACATAAAGCTATGTCTACAAAAAATATCAAAGGTTACACTGTCATTACCAATGGGTTGATGTTGTATTTCACATTAGTACCATATAACAAGAAACAACTCAACAAGACTACAAGCCACATAATAAGAACTAATACCAATTTTTAAGCATCAAAACACTTACCCGATTATAAATATCACATTACCCACATAAAAAGAATGATAAAATTTAACTAAATTATAAATTTTTATCCCCACTTTACCATGGAAATTCTTAACTGAAGTAAATAGCTCTTCTTAAAATACGATGGGCCAATACCATGGCTTATAAATATCACATGTTCAATATGACATATGTTTATATGATGTTTTATTTAATTAAACAATTTGACATCAATTATTTAAAACAACATAATTAACTTGGATGTAAATCTTAACCCTTGATATGTGAACACTACTATGACTATCCTAGCATATTCCATGGAGGTTAAATCTCTACCATTCACCTAATAATTATTAATAATTAAATTAAAAGGGTGAGAAACTTATTTTCCTTTGTACCTTAGTTAACCTCTATTGTGGAATCTAAGCTCATCATCCGGTGAATATGGAGGACTTGGTACAACCAAAAAGACATATATTAGACATTTATATGGACAAGAAGATAGGGTTGCTACACAATGAGGGATTATGTATCTTCCCTTTCCTAAATTTAGTAAAATAAATCAAAATAGATACATCCCTTGAATACTTCAAAATTCCAGATCATAGATTACAATAAAGTCATTACTTATGAGGATTAGATCCATCTACATTAGAAGATATAACTACTTTGACCATCGATGAGGTAATAATAATATGTGTATCTTTAGACTGAGATCTATTTTTAGTACTAGAAGATTTATGTTACTTGTGTCTTTCCTTAGCTTGAACTTAAGTTCTAAGTTCATTCTCTTCATGGACAAGGTAACAAAAACACTTTTGAAGACATGAGACAATGAGCAATTATTGTTGGTATCAATACGTGTTCTTAATTTAGCCTCATTAAAATGGATGTGTCTTGTAGGAATGTCATTACAACAAGCGAAATCAACACAAAAATCCCAAATTATCTTGGACCTATGGCCTATTTCATTTTGGCAAGGTTTTAGGATGAGCCTCAATATGGACAAACTCATCATTTTTAGGAGTATTCTACTGTCTATTTCACCTTGCTCAGGAAATTTTCGTCCTAATTTGTTTAATATTAACTTTAGATTGAGGGTTTTGTTCATATTGATTCATTTATTTTACATGTACAAGTTTCTTAGGTGCAATTTTGGGTCGAAGACTTACCCTAGAGGGTTTCACAAACAGTGGTTTCTAATTTTAATTCCATATCACAAACAGTGGTACCCTTGTTCATGCTTCTAGTTAAGCGAACATGAGTAGGTTTGAGGGTTTCAATGTTATTTTCATTCAAAACACAAGTTTTTCTTCATGAAATGATTCTACCTGATCATTCTCTAATGAATGATGATATGCTCACTCAACAAGACTCTCTAATTAAGGGGTATCTCGACAAATACAGGAGGAATTGGAATACTTGAGTAATTTTGGTTTTTTGAAACCATTTCAATCTAGGAAATGATCCTATTCATCCCCTGTCTATGCTGAATGGTGTCTAACTATAATATAGATGAATCTATGATGAAAGAGTGATGTTTCAAAGTTCTTGCAATGTAACTGGTATGTGCAGGATATTTTAGTTATGCTTTTATACAGAGAAAAGGGAAAATTAAGTTTATGGACGAGAAATGCCATTAACAACCTTTTATGATAAATAAAAACAAAACTATGTCACCCTTCACAAGTAGCATACTAATGAAACAAAAGAACTAAATTACGACATTTAGATTTCAAAGAGGAAATTGGCATACCTTTCACATGATATCCACAATCTTTACTGATGTCAAGTTTCTTTGATGGAATGTCACACATTACAGCATTTTTAGACCATTTATCTCTCTCAAAGGGGATATGAGTAGTTTCTACAATGAAATCAATATCTATAACCATCTCTGGATAAACCACTCAATCTTTCTTCCTATCAAAAAAAGAGGCAAAATCCTTGACAACTCCTTTACTATAACCCTGAAACAACTGAAGTAAATCCCACTAGCTGACTTGGTGGAACAATTGTACATACTCATCATATGCCTCTATTATGTGAGCTCCAATGGATTTAAACATGATAAGGGGTTCCATGGTTAGAATCTAAGATGGTTTCAACTATGAATTACCATGAAACGTAGAGGTAAAATGCATAACGAGACGGTCACCAAACCCTAACTTACATGGCAATGTAAAAAATATGAACAACAACAATGAGAAAACAAGGTGTTGGTAACCTAGAAACCCCAAGGGGTAACTCAAACATTGCTAGTCGGGAGGTATGGTATAGAGACTTTAATGTCTATCATATATGAGTTTCCGTGAGCAGTGGATTTGAGAAAATTAGTGCAAATCAATATTAGCATCTCTAATGAGAATGCCAAATCACCCATGAAACATGATACAAATCTCAAAGCAATAGCCCTTAGCATGAGAACCATCATTTCTCATGATTGAAAATATGAAGCTTCCAAAAGGAACATGACCATACACATGAATATAAACTCACAATAATCATAAATGAGTTATCTAGTTAGTAATATATTTAAACCAAGTCTTATATGATAATTTAATGATATAACATATATTAAAATATGGAAAATAAACCAAATGTAAAAACAGTCAAGTGTAAATTATCACATAGTTTATAATTCATTAGGTAATAACTTTTCATCACATTATACCACATGTAGATACTAGGGCTTATATATAATTCAATCAAGCATATGAAATAGAGTGTTATTAAGGCATTGTAATATACAAATAGAAATAAGATAGGGCTACTACAAAATTAGGGTTTCTACAGTGACCCTTCTTGACTTTGACATTCATATGTTTTATAAAATCATAGCCTCTCAACAACTTATTGGAATATCACAAAGAGAGAATTTTTTATTTTTTTTCTATTGAATGGGAGAATGGTTCATCAATAAACCACTAAAAGTAGGTTTTTAAAGGGAAATTGCGTGTCAAAACCATTCGAGTGATACAAAATCAAATCCAAACATGGAGATACACAAAAAATTTCACTACAAATAAAAATGATAGAAGAAGAGGATGTGAACAAAATAACTTTTAACTATCTGTTTAAAGGCACCGAGATATTATCGTCTACATATTACCTCCCTAATGTATCTAATAAAAAATGATTGATCGACCGTTAAAGGAGTGTATTACAGTTTACCACAATCTCTATAAAAACAAATCCTCATATGCTCTTCATGATGTTAGTGTTAGTATTTTTATACTACCATAAGTGATCAAAAATCCTCTTTTCATATCATATTAGGGTCCCATTCTGAAATTTTTTATCATTCCACTAGGTTGTCATGCAAAATTTTGGTCACTAAAGGTTGAATTAGGGTTTCCCTTACTCCTTTTAGAAATTTACCCCTTGTTGGATTATTTCAACCTTGCTGAGTATCCATTGTCCATAAAGTTAATGACATCATGCCATCACATTAGTCATGTCATCTCGAAATTCAATCCTTCAAGTTCTCATTAGGTATTTTAGGGTTCCCAAGGATCAAATAATGTCTCTTAACCATGCGAGGATGATTTATAAAGAGAAATGCTTATTTCATCATGTAATTTTATGTTCACTATATCTAATAAGTAATGTTCCTAAGTTTCCAACTCAATCTCTATATGCCAACTTCATTAAAGGAAAGTCAAATTCAAAAAGTTCTCAAAAACCATCAAAAGATCAATTTGTCCGAGGAAATAGTCAAGTGAAAGGGTAAATTTTCAAAGGATTAAGTGAATGCCAAAGGGATTTTTCTTTTCCGAAGGGTGTCCAATTCATCATTTTCCACAAGCACTAAACCCTAATTTCCTCTCCCACATAGCTAGGGTTGGCTATAGAATTAGAGACATCGGAGGAGAGGAGGCCTATGGTAGGTCGCTTCAGCAAGTATGAGGTCATTCCAATTCATAAACATCATTTCTCCGTCATTTTTGAAGAAGTCATTCAAAGGGACAAATCATTTACCACACATAGGGCCAATTTTGTTTCAAAGTATGTTTTCAAACAAACAGAGATGAATTTTACAAAAGTCGAAGAAGATTTTCTCGATCATAATAAAATAATGAAAACCCTCATTATTTTCTTACACAAGTGTCATAGTTTTGGAGAAATGTAAAAAATACAATTTCTACATGAAGGTTGTTGCACTTGTGGAGCGACCTTGGGAAAATCAATTGTTCTCCTATATGGAGTGTCAAAATGACTTACTTTATGAGTCAAATGATAACGATGAAGAAATATATTTCCAATGAATAATAATGAGCTCCATTTGGAGTTGAGAAATACCTCCAAAAGTTTCTTGCAAGATCACACATCATTTTTGCACCCTCATTATGCACTTTCTAACTAGTCTTGTGAGAATCAACTTTCGGAGGGTCTAATCAAGTCCGTGTTGGAAACTGAAGTTACATTTGGAAACTAGATATGAAAATAGTTCCAATCAGCTATTATGGTCTCAATCTTAACACTAGGAAGGTAGTCAAAATCACCCTGCAAGATGGAGGGAGCGTTTGACACAAAGAGGGCATGTTTGACCAATTGCTTGTCAAATGCACCAAACCTAGGGTGTTGTGCTCTCTTTTGGGGAATATGATGAGAAAACGGCCAACATATTTGGATTTATACTGATGAGGACATGCATATTGTGCATTTTCTAAAAATTTGGAGGAAAACTAGTCAGCCAAAAGGGTTAAAACCCACTAAAAAATCAACTTTCTCCCTCTCTTTTTGGCCTCATCACTGTGCCTTTACTAGTCTTGGGAGATTGGAATTTTGACAGGGAAAATTACTTCCAAATTGAAACTTGAAGCCATATTTGGAAATTATACTTGAAGGGATTTCCAACGAGCTATCTTGTTGAAAATTTTGACACCACAAAGGTACCCGGAAGCAGCTTTGAATTTGGAGGGCGTGTTTGACAATAAGAGGGCACGTTTGACAAAGGAAGGGCGTGTTTGACAGTATTCTCCAATCTCCAAATTTCTGATTTCTTTCATTTCTCAGGAGCTTTAGATACACATTATTTTTTTTTTAGTTCCCTTCCTTTCCACATTTCTAACATATATTTACAGGTTTTCGTGGAGATTTAGATCTCCCTCTAGATTTAGATATCCCACTCAAGGAATTATTTTTATTTCTGCTCAAGGATTGTATTCATACAAATAATGCAACTCCATTCTTTCTCTCTATATTTTCTCATCTCATCTCTTCTCACAACAAGGATGAGACTATTTCATCCAAATTCAAGGTAGTTGTATTTCTACCTATTGCAACAACCAAACTATCCCACAAATCTCGAAGAGAACATAAAAAACTTATGTAGTTATCATTGTCTGAATTTTTTATATCAACTGATAAAAACTTTCTTACCACATTATTAAATATGCTTACATGCTCTATCACCGAGTCTCCTTCCTTCATTCTCAGGCTATATATATTTTTCCGTAGGAGGAATTTGTTCACTCGAGACTTATATTGGTAGAAAGTCCCTAACTTGACCCACAAATCCTTCATTGTAGCTTCCCATGATACATTCCACGATACTAAATTTCATATACGCAACTGTATTATGGTCTTTGCCTTCCAATCCAATATCACCAAGTATTCTGCAAATATTTTCATTGGTTTGGTACTCAGATCTACCATGATTCACTAATCGTTATCCACCAAAATATCCTTCATCTTGAGCTTCCACAACTCCATGCTCTAACCAATAAATTTCTCGTTCTCTATCTTTCCACAACTTTCCATCTTCTTTCATTGCAAGAATCGATCTCGTAGATCTCCGAGTGAATAGGGTCTACCATAGTCCCTAGAAAAACACTTCAAGAACAAAGGTATTCCCTTGAAGCCGGAACAAATTGATACCAAATGTAGATTTTAACAGTGTACAACAATTACCTACAAATGAATTCTTAAAATAGAAAATATATAATGAAGAGAACATAAAATAAATACTCATAGATTTTCCCCTAAGCTCAAAAACCGGGACTACCAGATTAATTATTTCATTATGTTCCTTTGAATGTTATAATGCATATATATACATTTCAAATAATTAATAAACCCAAACATATTAACCTTGGATTATAACATAAGCATAGTTCCCTTGACTGAATCTACAAAATACATTGGGAAGAAAACCATCATGCATAAAACCGTGTGCAAGACCCATGCACAAAAACATGGGTAGGTCCTCCCAGAATCTTTGGGCCGCCCCCCATCCTTGGTTCCACATATATATAGGTAAAAAAATATCGCATCCACTACGCTCAACCCCATGTTGGGGGGCTACCGCCCCCCTTAAACCCTATGATAGGAGGGGGTTTCCAACCCCCTATGACATCATTGTTGCACTTGGTGCAACAAACATGGGGGCCTACCATCCCCTGCATGTGTTCCTAGTCATGGAAATAATATAACGTACACCCAAAAAATTCAAGGGGTAACCTTCTTTTACAATGAATACAGTGTACAAAATACATGATGATACTATTACTAGGTCTCCTTTGTACGCATATAGGAGACAATAGATATAATTACAATAAAATGGGACCATTAAAGGTACTAGCCTACATAATAATATAGAAATAGAAATTTAATTACCCAATATATCTTAATTAATAGGGGGATTTAGGGTTTATATAGGGATTAGTAGGTCATATATGTTGAACTATAGTTTATCAATGCATTGGTTGTTACGATCGAGGGTTTACCTAGGATAAGTGGATAGCCATTGAGTCTACATTCAGTTTTTAAAATAATGAAGTGTCTTGGTTACTCACAAGAATTAATTGGTATAATGATGTCCTATAAAATTCCATCTAGAGTAACGATTTATCTATTTTAAGTTGAAGGATAGTATTTGTATGTCTTAACTATTCTCTTAAGTTAAATATTAGCTAGGTATCCTTGTTAATTACAATAATTGTAGCTCACGAGTCTCCTAAACTAGTCTATATCAAAAATTTTCTAATATACACATACGTGATTCCCTAGATAAAAATGCATGGGGGTGAAGACTTTTCGTAAAACAAGGTTAGCAAGCTTCCCCGTAACATGAACTATAGGGGTTATTTTTTCTGTCTTAGGTTTCTTAATGCATATTTCCCTGATTTAATTATTGTATAATAGTGCATATTTAATGGATTGAAGGGGTGGTATATTCAAACATAATTTTCAATTCTCCTAAAATATAATTATTTTATTTTGTGTATGTCTTCTCTTTCTCTAGCCTTTCATAATAATGGAGATCTTACTAAGAGTCATAAGTACCTCATTTTATATTTCTCAAATATCTTGTTAGGAATGTATTGTTGGTCCTTTACACCTTTTATTAATGAATCATAGCCACTTCATGCTATGTTATGTGCCTTGGTATGCTTCTTTCAGCCTAAGTAATGAAGGTAATTTCTCATTAGATTAATCTATTCATAAATTCCATAGAAATCCACTATGATATTAGTTCATTCCTTATTCGCATGGAAACTTTTAGGGGCTAATATTCATAGGTGGGCTAATTTTCCATGGTTTTTCCACACAAAAGATTCACCAACTTCCATAAAATAATTCGCCCAATTTTATAATATAAAACTATTTTACAATAAATATAGACAAAATCATATACAGAGTATATATAAAAATATAATAAATTTTAATGTTTTTACAAATATATGCCCAAATATTTTATAGTTGTTATATTAGAGACTAGTAAGATTAGTTGAGGTTTATAAACTTTAAGATAAATTTCCATCCTTAAAATTTTCGATGCTTATTGACATGTTTTTTTCTTCATTTGAGGAAGAAAATAAACAAGACTAGAATAACATCCTATTAATTCATCTTTATATTCATGGTATTCATCAACATATCCAATAATTGTAAAACATTTTTTTCAATTATTCTAACAACCTTTATATTTCACTTTTGGCGAGATCTGTAGGGATAGATTTTGAATATTGTGTGGAATAATTTCTGTTACACTTGTTCTTTAAACTTTTAGACAATGAGTATTTTTTGAACACTTTGTTTATGTCATTATAATCTAACTAGAAAAATTCTCCATTGCAAAGGAAGTTCAAAGCCTTAATTAACCCTTCACTCACACCTCTAAGAAGCCCAATTTTTAGGTATTCCTAATCTATCATGCAAATATATGTCGTCTTCTAACTAAGTTGAGATATTTCTTCATATTCTATGGATTCACTCTCTCTTTGGATCATTCTAAGAAACTAATCTCTAGTTTCTCTAGATTTGCAATGATCCATGCATTTCTTTATGAAGGTTTGCTTCACTTGGTGGTGTACATGTGTATTACCTCCTACTATTTTTAGAAGTTACAACTTATAGTATGCCTATTTTTAGTATGCATTTTCATGTTTGATGACATGTGGTAGTGATTAGTCATTGACTAGGTAATGACATGAAGATATCTTATCCATTACTCGACACTTCCCTATCCATAACCTAGTTAATCACAAGTGCATAATTCCTTCCTATTTCTAGGGACATTCCTCATCCAGAACCTTATACTCTTATCCTTTTATCATAAGAATACTTATCCTTTGACTTTTATTTCTATTCTTGGAGTATTTCACGAGTTCTTCATTTAAGAGTTTCATGTGTGTGTTCTTACTATAATTATCACTTCTTTATGGCTCATCCTATCCTTATCCAACCTTATTATTGACCCCAACTCTATTTTAGATGATAAAACTCCATTTTCAGCTAGTTAATTGGATCTAAGAGTTCCTTTTGTATTAGTTGTGCATGCACAAGGAACCATACCTAGTGCACATTACTTCTGCCTATGAAGTTTCTATTTAATTGTAATCTAGTCCACTATTTTTTTATTCCATTCGCAAGAAATTCAAATTGGTCTTTGACTCTCTTAGTCTATTTGAGCATTATTTTATCCTCTATTCACTCTTTTTCATGCAATTGTTTATGTAGTTGTTTTTTACACAACTAGATCTTTTTATTCCTAAAATACAACAAGGTATCAAAGAATTTAAGGATTTTGTGAAAAATATACTCATATTATTGTATGTCATAGAGAATTGAACAAACCAAACAGAATGTATCAACTAATTATCATTGTTATTCATACTCCATTTAACTATTTGAGGGGAATCCCTATAGAATTCTTCTAATATGAAGGAAATTTATAGTCATTATGCATACTAAAGAAAATATCAATTTATATCTAGTGAAGGCAAGCTACTTTAACAAAATGGATATGGATTATGTGACGTCATGGTTGTACATTTATATAGTTTTTCTCTTCCATATTGATTCTTATACAACTCCAAATGACACATGAACTAGGCTATATGGGTTATTTGGAAATATGGATGGGCTCAGAGGACATGAATTGGAAAATGAGTTCACATATTTGAGCCCATGAAACTTCAAAAACATAAAATACTTCTTCTCTAGATCTAATATTATAATTCAATAGTTTAAGGTATGTGGAATTGATAGAAAATAGAAGAACCTTATCATATTAGTATTTCAAATTTAAGACCTATGTATTCCAGGCTTGTTTGTTCTTTCCACACTACTAGAATTTATATGGGAAAAGCCTAGAAGATGCATTATATATATGACTTCATAGATTCAGTCATTCACTAGCAATATAAGATTATTAACATGGGGGATATCAAGATACTCAATACCCATGTACCTATAATGCATGATGATAGCAGGAAGAAAAAGTAGAAATCAAGGGATATTGATCACATAAATGGAGAAAGCATTGAATCCAATAAGGAGATTTGGATCACTAAGGGAGGAAACCCTAAGAAGGAGAGAAAAACGTGAAACACTTATAGCAGTTTTTTTTCATCCAAAGAGTTCCTATATATTAAATTCCATTGTTGTTATGTATGAAGTACTTCAGTAACACAACTTTTTATATTGCATATCGAATTGTGTGAACAAGATGATTAAAGACAAGACAACAAAATATCAAGATAAGGGTGATTTTTTTCATATTATCACTTAGGTATATGATATATTTATCTTAGAATTAGGTGTTTCTAATCATATTTCATTATTTTTCTTCCTTTATACCTTGTTTTAGACCTCCTATATTGTCAGGAGAGAAAACTACTATGAGAGTATTCAGATAAGATTAAGAAAACATTGATTATAGAATATTTAAGAATATGTTACATGTTATTAATCTCTTTGTGAGCCTCATATACATTTACTAAACCACAAACTTAGGTAGAGGTAAGTGAGTTTAGTTCACACTTAGATTACAAAATTTTGGTAAAAATATACGAGATGTGTCTCTAGGTTGATTCATGCAAACTAGTTATGGAATGATATTTTGTTTTTTAATATATTTTAAAATGAATAATAGTGCAACAATGAATATTGAATATCTTAGCTCACTTTAAATGTCAACCTATTTTTTGTGGAAACTTACTAGTTATGATTCACTATGTATGCAACAAGAAAGATCTTAATTTGAAATTAAATAGAATTCTAAATAATTGCATAGGTGGAATGTTGGAGTTTAACAAGCCATTTCTCTATGCTTCATACCATAAATCTTGTGATATTCATTGTAACTCCCTCCACAATGTACAAGTGTGGATAAACATATCAATTCATTTGTGAAGGAATAGAGAAATAGGTAGGGAAAATTCTAAGGATGAAACTTTATCTTAAATTTTAGAAATCTTGGTGAATTTTATTAGTACCTAATAGGTAAATTGTAAGATGTTTGACAAAAAATTTATAAAGTTATTTTGATTTCTAATTATAATTTATATTATTGTATATACAATTTTAGCCATTATTTTGGTAAAATAATTTTATAGTATAAAATTTGGGTGAATCATTTCTAAAAAAATGGAAATTGGCTAATTGTTTTCAAGAAAAGCATGAAAAATTAGCCAACCTATAAATATTATCCCCTAAAATTTCGCATAGAAATAGGTTAATGAATTGTTGGGACTAAGATACTAAACGATGCTATTAGATATCCAATCTTTATATCTTTTAGAAATATTATATTTCTTATCAAACATGCTTCAAGTACTAAGTATTATAAACTAAATAGTAGCAATTAAATGGAGGAAGTATAAAAAACATAAGTTTTATTCAATGACACAAAGAAAATTGTATAAATTTTTGAAATAACATGAATTAACTAGTTATCTTAGTGTACTATAGGAATTAATATTCCTATCATAAAAGTATATAATCAACAATGAAATAGAATTGAAATATATGAAAGAGATGCATATATGTGTTCTCACATCTCTTGTTGAGTGGGACCTAATCAAGAATGCTATTCGAACCCCCGTTTAGATATGAAAAAGTAAAAATGAAAAAAAGTTATCTTATTCTCTTATTGAAAACCTATCATAATGATAGGGAAATGGGATTTAGCCTACTTCAACATGAGACCTTGGTAGTAGTAGATAAATAATAACATTGAAAAAAGTATAAGTTCTCTAGTCTATCAACCTATCCTCCTATGTATGATTGGAGGGAAAATCTAATTGAAATCCTAATCACTTCTTTGATTGATGGGTGTTATCCTTAAATCCTACATTATTTTTTGGGATCTCAACCACCCTATGCAATTCAAATCCTCCAATTTAATAAAATAATAAAATCATGTGCACACAAAAAATAAATATAAAAGTAACCTTAATAACCCATAAAAATACATCTTTTCTATATGAGAGTCAAGTTTTTGAGAAAATTGTATCAAAATTTTCAATAGGATAGGAAAAATAATTTATAAAATGAAGGGCTAACAACTATGAATGCAGTTTATTATATTCCCACTTCCTCATTCCTTTATTTAACTAAGAGTCAAAATTCTATTTCTATTGGCCATGCTTTTCATGTAATCTTGGCATGAAGGTGTTAAATAAAAATCCACACAATTAACACTGAATAATAATATAGTTTGTGCACATGACCATGGCGTTAAGGCTATTGTTAGTGTGCATTTCATATTGTTGACATGTTTCCTTCACAGTGCTTGAGTGCACTTGGAAATCTCCTTACCAATTTGTTAATGGCGGTTGATAAGTTTCATGTAATTAATTCTCTGAATTTTCCATGACTTGAGAGAGTTATAAGTGAGATGATACTACATCATTGATCTAGAGTGATTGGAAACAATATACATCATGGGAGGATATTAGTCCCTTTTTTAAATAATGATTTGTTATTGTGACACGTACATCACATTAACATATAGAATTTGCAAAATGCAATTACATGCCTTCCCTTATGCTTATATTTTCTCCCCCGCCCCATAGGAATTTTGAATAGATGTTTATTGAGTACTTTTAAGGCACTCCTTGATGTTAACATCATTAGCTAAAAACCTGTGTGTAATCCCGCCTATCTAACAAGAAATAATATCTCCCATTCGAAAGCTTTGTGATTTAGATCAATCCTTGATCCAATGCCTCAGATTATGATAGGGTATTTTTCGACTTTTCTTAAGGAGAATATACTTCAAAAACATGAATAAATACTATTAAATTAAGTGAATGGAGGCTATAGGGCTTACATCATATGAGTTTTATTGAATACCTTCTTTTTATGTGCACTCTTTCTTCTCTCTCTATGTTTCTCAACTGCACAACCATTTCACCATAGTTTAATTTGTTTGATGCTAAGAGTGTAAAAGAAGGTAGTTTCTTTCCTAAGAGTATAAATGGATAAGGCTTTCACCATTGGACCTAAATTTTATTTCTAAATTCAATGTATTTTTCATTGTGCCCTTCGTTTTAACTAAACTATGATATTACTAATGACTTTGTAAATGTGGAGCTTTTCTCATTGTAATACTTGTCACATGTAAGGTCACATGATATTTTTATATTAATAATAAGGGTGTAGCTCTATAATATAACACAAGTAATCTTCAAACAAGGATCATAAGGCTTTATACTTATAATGATCATCAACACTTAATGAAGCCAAGGTTTCAACCAACATTTCAATTTTACATGCATGTTTTTGAACCAGAAGAATTCGAAATGATACTCATTGATGGGTGTGCCATATCAGGTGTTCCATCTTGGGGACAAAATTCCTTTGTGGGATTGTTGAGAGAACCATAATTTTAAACTTGTTGCACTAATGGGAAAAATCTTGTAATTTCAATTCATGCAAGTAGGATTCACTCATAATTGAAGTTCCTCCTCATCTAATCACTATTCCATTGTATTCATATTATTACATCCAGGCATGCAGCGTTTATTAAATCATTATAGTTTCCATTAATTGAATTTCTTGCATTTTCATTTGCATGTACTTTTAAACATTCCAATGTGTTCAATATTTTGTTTCTCCACTAGTTCAATTTTTTTAATGGTGTACCATAGTTTCTATTCAATTCCTCTATAATTTAGCTTTATTGAAATTGGGTGCAGTTTGATATGAGTTATAAAAATCAGTTGCGGCCCCGGAAATCCATTTTTCACGAGGTACCTTCTCTTATAATTTTTCAGCTTTATTTACACAGGGATGTAGTTTGGTGTGACTGATAAAAACTCACGGCTGCCCTCTTATACTTAAATCTAATTTTTGATTTGATTGAATCTAATTTATGAAACAATATGGTTTTATATTAAATGATTATTAAGCTTTTACATTTTAGAAATATGTTGTTAATTAATGTCTTATAAATTTCTATGTCAAAGTCTGGTTTATGTATATAAAATATTTAGTTATGTTTAATTTTAATTAATGTTATTTATTTTATCTTTTTTAAATAATTTTTTATTAATATTATTTAGTTTGATTTATTTAAAATGATTTTTAAAGTAAGATAATTAATATATTATTAAATTTATATTACACTATTTTAGTGATGTAAATATGGTGTATTTGTTAATTTAAGTAATATAAATTAAAACTTTTTTGTTGCTAAAATATATATAAATTTACATTATAAAATTAAATTTTTAATAATTATAAATGTCAATTACAAACACATACACACACACATTATATAATTTCTATGAACTTATATAAAGTTTAATGAATAAGATAATATATAATGAAAAATGATTGAATTATATAATATAAAATTATAATGCTTTTATATTCAAATACATACTATAAAATAAAATTAAAAGTAAATATTTTTAACACTGATTAATTGTCACAACTACAATATGTATATAGATAAACTCTTATAAATTTAGTAGAATGTAGTAGGCTAGGCTAGCTAGGTTAAGATAGAATAGGGTAGGGTAGGCTAAGGTAGGCTAGGCTAGAGTAGACTAGGTTAGACTAGGCTATGATAGAGTAGGATAGGCTAGAGTAGGCTAGGCTAAGCTAGGGTAGGTTAGAGTAGAATAGGATAGGCTATAGTAGAATAAGATAGAGTAGGCTAGGCTAGAGTAAAGTGGGCTAGGCTAAGCTAAAGTAGGCTAGCCTACGCTAGAGTAGACTAGGTTAGACTAGGCTAGAATAGAGTATGATAAGCTAGGCTAGGCTATGCTCGCTCCACTAGGCTAGGTTAGTCTAGAGTAGACTAGGCTAGGCTCGGCTAGAGTAGGCTAGGCTAGCCTAGAGTAGATTAGACTAGAGTAGGGTAGTCAACTAGAGTGAGCTAAGCTAAGATATGGTAGAGTAGCCTATGCAAGGCTTGAGTAAGACAGGTTAGGCTAGAGTAGAGTAAGCTAGGATAGGATAGGTTAGAGTAAGCTAGACTAGAATATTTTAGAGTAGAGTAGGATAGGATAGGCTAGAGTAGGCTAGGAGAGGCCAGAGTAGGCTAGGTTAGGTTAGAGTAGGGTAGGCTAGAGTAAGCTAGAGTAGAGTAGGCTAGAGTAGACTAGAGTAGAGTAGGCTAGGCTAGAGTAGAGTAGGCTAAGCTAGAGTAGAGTAGAGTAAGCTAGAGTATCTTAGACTAGAGTATAGTAGGCTAGGCTAGGGTAGCATTGAGTAGAGTAGAGTAGAGTAGAGTAGGAGAGAGTAGGCTAGGCTAGGTTAGAGTAGAGTAGAGTAGGATAGGATAGAGTAGGATAGGCTAGGCTAAAGTAGAGTAGGCTAGGTTAGAGTAGAGTAGAGTAGGCTAGGATAGGATAGGATAGGATAGGCTAGGCTATGCTAGGCTATGCTAAAGTAGAGTAGGCTAGGCTAGGATAGAGTAGATTAGGTTAGGCTAGGCTAGAGTAGGCTAGGCTAGGCTAGAGTAGAGTAGATTAGGCTAGGTTAGACTAGAGTAGGCAAGGATATGATAGGATATGATAGGCTAGGTTAGGCTAGAATAAAGTCAAGTAGGCTAGGCTAGCATAGAGTAGAGTAAGATATGATAGGCTAGGCTAGAGTAGGCTAGGATAAGCTAGGATATGATAGTGTAGGCTAGGCTAGCTTAGGGTAGGATAGGCTAATGTAGGCTAAGCTAGGCTAGAGTAGCCTAATATGCGAGAGTAGGGTAGGCTAAGATAGCCTAGACTAGAGTAGGTTAGACTAGAATAGGCTAGGTAGGCCTGAGTAAGCCCAACTAAGCTTGTGTACTCACTCCTCTAAGCTAGGGTAGAGTAGGGTAGACTATGCTAGAGTAGGATACAGTAGGCTAGGCTAGGCTATAGTATCCTAGAGTAGGCTAAGCTAGAGTAGATTAGGCTAGGCTAGAATAGTGTAGAGTAGAGTTGGTTAGAGTACACTAGGCTAGGCTAGAGTAGGCCAAGCTAGAGTAGGGTAGGCTAAGGTAGAGTAGAGTAAGCTAGGCAAGAGTAGGCTAGGATAGGCCAGAGTAGGCTAGGATAGGCCATAGTAGCCTAGGATAGGCCAGAGTAGGCTAAGATATGCCAGAGTAAGCTAGGGTAGGCTAGAGTAGGCTATAGTAGAGTAGAGTAGAGTAGAGTAGAGTAAGCTAGGTTAGAGTAAACTCAAATAGAGTAGAGTAGGCTAAAGTAAGCTAGGCGAGGCTAGAGTAGACTATGCTAGGCTAGAGTAAGGCTAGAGTAGGCTAGAGTACTATAAAGGAGGCTAAGATATGGTAGGCTAGAGTAAGGCTAGGCTAGACTAGGCTAGGCTAGCCTAACCAGGGTAAGCTAGGCTAGCCTAAACTAAGGCTAGAGTTGGCTAGAGTAGGATAAAGCAAGCTAAGGTAGGTTAGGCTAAGCTAGGCTAAAGTAGGCTACACTAGGCTAGAGTAGAGTAGGCTAAGTTAGGCTAGGATAGAGTAGGTCATATTAGAATATGCTAGCCTAGAGTAGGCTAAGGTAGGCTAGAGTAGATTAGAGTAGGCTAATGTAGGCTAGAGTAGGTTAGAATATAATAGTATGGGCTAAAGTAAGCTAGGCTAGATTAGGGTAGAGTAGGCTAGTAGCCTAGAGTTGGTTACGGTAGAGTAGGCTAGTACGTAGGAGTGGGTTAGGGATAGTCTAGGCTAGCATGGGATAAAGTAGACTAGGATAGGCTAGACTAGGATAATTAAGGATAGAGTAGGCTAAGGCAAGCTAGGCTAGAGTAGGTTAGATGAAAATAGGCTAATCTAAGCTAGAATAGGATAGAGTATGCTAGGATATGCTAGAATACATTAGACAAGAAGAAGAGAGGCAAATATATAGATAAAATAGGCTAGGCTAGAGTAGATTAGGTTAATGTAGACAAGGCTAGGCTAGGATAAAATAAGATAGTGTAGGCTAAGGTAGGTTAGGCTAGGGTAGGCTGAAGTACTCTAAAGTAGGCTAGGCTATGCTAGAGTAGAGTAGGTTAAACTAGGTTACGCCATAGTAGGTTAGACTACAATAGGCTAGGTTAGAGTGGGCTAAGAGAGGCTAAGCTAAGCTAGATTAGGATAGAGTAGGTTAGAGCAGAAGAGGACAGGAAACTATAAACAAAAACTAAGATAGGCTATTGTAGGAAAGTCTAGGCTAGAGTATGTTAAGATAAGCTAGTCTAGGATAGAATAGGATAGAGTAGGCTAAGGTAGGCTAGGCTACCGTAGGCTAAAGTACTATAAAGTAGGCTAGAGTAGAGTAGGGTAGACTAGGTTAGGACATAGTAAGTTAGACTAGAATAGGCTAGGCTAGAGTAGGTTAAGCTAGGTTAGAGTAGGATAGAGTAGGCTAGACTATGCTAGAGTAAATTAAAGTAGAATAGGATATGCTAGACTAGGCTTCGCTAGTTAGAGTAGAGTGGGCTAGGTTAGGTTACGCTCTACTAGGCTAAAGTAGGTTAGGTTGGAGTAGTTTAAGCTATGGTAGGCTAGAGTAACCTAAGTTAGGCTAGGCTAGAGTATGGAAGGCTAGAGTATGCTACGCTAGGCTAAGCAAAGCTAGAGTAGACTAGGTTAGGCTAGGTTAGAGTAGGTTAGAGTAGTCTAGGATAAAGTAGACTAGGCTAGAGTAAGCTATGATAGGTTGGACTGCACTAGTAGGCTATAGAATGCTAATCTAAGCTAGGGTAGAGTAGATTAGCATAGGCTAGAGAAAGCTAGGTTATAGAAGGTAAGGCTAGGCTAGTTTAAGCAAGAGTAGGCTAACCTAGGCTACGGTAGGCTAGGTTAGAGTAGGCTAAGCTAAGTTATGGTAGAGTAGGCGAAGCTAAGCTAGGAAAAGCTAGGCTATACAAGGCAATACTAGGAAAGGCTAAGTACGAGTGGGCTAACATAAACTAGGGTAGGTTAGGCTAAAGTAGGTTACGCTAGGCTAGATTGGGATAAGATAGATTAGGATAGAGTATGTTGGGCTAGGATAGTCTACGTTAGAGTATTCAAGGCTAAAGTAGGTTAGAGTATGCTAGGCTAGGTTACGTGATGTTAGAGTAGTATATTATGCTAGAGTATGTTAAGTTAAGCAAGGGTAGAGTAGGCTAGGCTAGGCTAGGCTAGGCTAGGCAAGGGTAAGCTAATCTAGTTTAGGATAGATTAGGCTAGGATAGGATAGACTACGCTAGGCCAAACGAGAGTGAGATAGAGTTGGTCATGATAGTCAAGGCTAGGCTAGAGTAGGCTAGGGAAAATTAGGTTGGAGTAGGTTAGGTTCGGCTAGGCTAGGCTAGGCTATACTAGTGTAGGTTAGGCTAGGCTACATTATAGTAGGCTAGGCTAGAGTAGACTAGGCTAGGCTAGAGTAGGCTAGGCTATGCTAAACTAGGCTAGTCTAAACTAGGCTATGTTAGAGCGAGATAGGCTAGGTTATAGTAGGTTATTCCACCCTAGGGTGTGTTCGAGTTGTCTAGGCTAGAGTAGACTAGGGTAGGCTACTGTAGGCTGGGTTATGCTAAGCTAGGCTAATCAAACCCAACCTATGTTAGAGCGCGATAGACTAGGTTAAAGTAGGTTCTGTTAGAGTGGGCTAGACTAGGTTAGAGTGGGTTAGGTTAGGCTAAGAGTGGCCAGAGTAGGTTAGGCTAGAGTAGGCTAGGCTAGGCTATGTTAGGTTAGTGTAGGCTAGGCTAGGATATGGTACTTTAGGCTAGTCTAGACTAGGCTATGTTAGGCTATGCTATAGTGGGATAGGCTAGGCTAGTGTACCATAGGCTAGACTAAGCTAGAGAAGGCTATGCTAAAGTAGGCTAGGATAGGGTTAGTGTAAGTTAGGCTAGGCTATGCTAGGCTAGAGTAAGTTAAGCTAAAGTACGCTAATCTAGATTGGGCTAG
>APFE031256200.1:0-50364 GCA_000404065.3 Pinus taeda | reverse complement strand
GAGTAGAGTAGAGTAGGTTAGTCTAGGATAGAGTAGACTAGGTTAGCCTAGGCTAGAGTAGGCTAGCCTAGGCTAGAGTAGAGTAGAGTAGGCTAGGTTAGACTAGAGTAGGGGAGGATATGATAGGATATGATAGGATATGATAGGCTAGGTTAGGCTAGAGTAGAGTCTAGTAGGAGGATATGATAGGATATGATAGTGTAGGTTAGGCTAGAGTAGAGTTGAGTAGGCTAGGCTAGCTTAGACTAGAGTAGGATATGATAGGCTAGGCTAGAGTAGGCTAGGATAACCTAGGATATGATAGAGTAGGGTAGGCTAGCTTAGGGTAGGATATGCTAATGTAGGCTAAGCTAGGCTAGAGTAGCCTAATATGGGAGAGTAGGGTAGGCTAAGATAGCCTAAACTAGAGTGGGTTAGACTAGAATAGTCTAGGTAGGCTTGAGTAAGCTCAGCTAAGCTTGTGTACTCACTCCTCTAAGCTAGGCTAGAGTAGGCTAGACTATGCTAGAGTAGGATAGAGTAGGCTAGGCTAGGCTATAGTGTCCTAGAGTAGGCTAATCTAGAGTTGATTAGGCTGGGCTACAATAGAGTAGAGTAGAGTTGGCTAAAGTACACTAGGCTAGGCTAGAGTAGGGTAGGCTATGGTAGAGTAGAGTAAGCTAGGCTAGAGTAGGCCACACAAGAGTAGGCTAGGATAGGCCATACTAGGCTAGGATAGGCGAGAGTAGGCTACGATATGCCAAAGTAAGCTAGGCTAGGCTAGAGTAGGCTATAGTAGAGTAGAGTAGAGTAGAGTAGAGTAGAGTAGAGTAAGCTAGGCTAGAGTAGAGTCAAATAGAGTAGAGTAGGCCAAAGTAGACTAGGCGAGGCTAGAGTAGACTATGCTAGGCTAGAGTAAGGCTAGAGTAGCCTAGAAGAGTATAAAGCAGGCTAAGGTAGGGTAGGCTAGAGTAAGGCTAGACTAGGCTAGGCTAGGCTAGCCTAGGTAGGCTAAGCTAGGCTAGCCTAAACTAAGGCTAGAGTTGGCTAGAGTAGGATAAAGCAAGCTAAGGTAGGTTAGGCTATGATAGGCTAAAGTAGGCTACACTAGGCTAGAGTAGAGTAGGCTAAGATAGGCTAGGATCGAGTAGGTCATATTAGAATATTCTAGCCTAGAGTAGGCTAAGGTAGGCTATAGTAGGTTAGAGTAGGCTAATGTAGGCTAGTGTAGGTTAGACTATAATAGTATGGGCCAAAGTAAGCTAGGCTAGAGTAGGGTGGAGTAGGCTAGTAGGTTGGAGTTGGTTACAGTAGACTGGTAGAGTACGCTAGTACGTAGGAGTGCGTTAAGGATAGTCTAGGTAAGGATGGGATAAAGTAGGATAAGGTAGGCTAGGCTAGGATAATTAAGGATAGAGTAGGCTAACGCGAGCTCCACTACAGTAGGTTAGATGAAAATAGGCTAATATAAGCTAGAATAGGATAGAGTAGGCTAGGATATGCTAGAGTAGGTTAGACAAGAAGAAGAGAGGTAAATATATAGGTAAAATAGGCTAGGCTACAGTAGATTAGCTAGAGTAGGTTAGAAGAAAATAGGTTAATCTAGGCTAGAATATAATAGAGTAGGCTAGGATATGATAGAGTAGGTTAGACAAGAAGAAGGGAGGCAAATATATAGATAAAATAGGCTAGGCTAGAGTAGATTAGGCTAATGTAGACAAGGCTAGGCTAGGATAAAATAAGATAGAGTAGGCTAAGGTAGGTTAGGCTAGGGTAGGCTAAAGTACTCTAAAGTAGGCTAGGCTATGCTAGAGTAGAGTAGGTTAAACTAGGTTACGCCATAGTAGGTTAGACTACAATAGGCTAGGTTAGAGTGGGCTAAGAGAGGCTAAGCTAAGCTAGATTAGGATAGAGTAGGCTAGGTTAGAGTAGGTTAGAGCAGAAGAGGACAGGAAACTATAAACAAAAACTAAGATAGGCTAGTGTAGGAAAGTCTAGGCTAGAGTATGTTAAGATAAGATAGTCTAGGATAGAATAGGATAGAGTAGGCTAAGGTAGGCTAGGCTACCGTAGGCTAAAGTACAATAAAGTAGGCCACAGTAGAGTAGGGTAGACTAGGTTAGGACATAGTAAGTTAGACAAGAATAGGCTAGGCTAGAGTAGGTTAAGCTAGGTTAGAGTAGGATAGAGTAGGCTAGACTATGCTAGAGTAAATTAAAGTAGAATACGATATGCTAGACTAGGCTTCGCTAGTTAGAGTAGAGTGGGCTAGGTTAGGTTAGGCTCTACTAGGCTAAAGTAGGTTAGGTTGGAGTAGTTTAAGCTATGGTAGGCTAGAGTAACCTAAGTTAGGCTAGGCTAGAGTATGGAAGGCTAGAGTATGATACGCTAGGCTAAGCTAGAGTAGATTAGGCTAGGCTAAGCAAAGCTAGAGTAGACTAGGTTAGGCTAGGTTACAGTAGGCTAGAGTAGTCTAGGATAAAGTAGACTAGGCTAGAGTAAGCTATGATAGGTTGGACTGCGCTAGTAGGCTAGAGAATGGTAATCTAAGCTAGGGTAGAGTAGATTAGCATAGGCTAGAGAAAGCTAGGTTATAGAAGGTAAGGCTAGGCTAATTTAAGCAAGAGTAGGCTAACCTAGGCTACGGTAGGCTAGGTTAGAGTAGGCTAAGCTAATTTATGGTAGAGTAGGCGAAGCTAAGCTAGGAGAAGCTAGGCTATACAAGGCAATACTAGGAAGGGCTAAGTACGAGTGGGCTGACATAAACTAGGGTAGGTTAGGCTAAAGTAGGTTAGGCTAGGCTAGATTGGGATAAGATAGACTAGGATAGAGTATGTTGGGCTAGGATAGTCTAGGCTAGAGTATTCAAGGCTAAAGTAGGTTCGAGTATGCTAGGCTAGGTTACGCGATGTTAGAGTAGGATATTATGCTAGAGTAGGTTAAGTTAAGCCAGGGTAGAGTAGGCTAGCCTAGGCTAGGCTAGGCTAGGCTAGGCTAGGCTAGGCAAGGGTAAGCTAATCTAGTTTAGGATAGATTAGGCTAGGATAGGATAGAATATGCTAGGCCAGACGAGAGTGAGATAGAGTTGGTCATGATAGTCAAGGCTAGGCTAGAGTAGGCTAGGCTATGCTAAACTAGGCTAGTCTAAACTAGGCTATGTTAGAGCAAGATAGGCTAGGTTATAGTAGGTTATTCCACCCTAGGGTGTGTTCGACTTGTCTAGGCTAGAGTAGACTAATGTAGGCTATAGTAGGCTGGGTTATGCTAAGCTAGGCTAATCGAACCCAACCTATGTTAGAGCGTGATAGACTAGGTTAAAGTAGGTTGTGTTAGAGTGGGCTAGAGTAGGTTAGAGTGGGCTAGGCTAGGCTAAGAGTGGCGAGAGTAGGTTAGGCTAGAGTAGGCTAGGCTAGGCTATGTTAGGTTAGTGTAGGCTGGGCTAGGATATGGTACTTTAGGCTAGTCTAGACTAAGCTATGTTAGGCTATGCTATAGTGGGATAGGCTAGGCTAGGAGAGAGTAGACTAGGCTAGAATAGGTTAAACTAGGCTAGAGTATGCTAAGGTACGATAGGGTAGAGTAGACTATAGTAGGCTAGTTTATGGTAGAGTAAACTACATTAGGTTAGGTTAGGCTAGGCTAGGCTAGAGTAGGCTAAGTTAGAGTAGGAAAGGTTAGGCTAATGTAGGCTAAGCTAAGCTAGGATAAACTAGGCTAGACTAGGTTAGCTTAGGTTAGGCTAGGCTAAAGTAGGCAAGAGTTGGCTAGGGTAGGGTAGGATAGGATAGAGTGAGGTAAGCTAGGATAAACTAGGCTAGAGTAGGATAAATTAAGCTAGGCTAGGTTAGGCTATATTTGGCTAGGTAAGGTTGGGCTAGGCTAGGGTAGGCTAGGCTAGTGTACCATAGGCTAGACTAAGCTAGAGAAGGCTATGCTAAAGTAGGCTAGGATAGGGTTAGTGTAAGTTAGGCTAGGCTATGCTAGGCTAGAGTAAGTTAAGCTAAAGTACACTAATCTAGATTGGGCTAGGCTAGGTTACAATAGGTTAAACTAGGTTAGGCTAGGCTAGAGTAAGCTTAGTCAAGCTAGGTTAGGCTATGCTAGGCTGAGATAAAGTATGATATGTTTGGTTATTGTAAATTCATGGGGGTTTCACTTAATGAACCTTTGACATATGACATGCATTTGTGGAATACTAAACAATACCCTTATTTTTACTACATATTGGAAAATACCTGTAAAAATTGCATTATTTAGGCTAGGCTAGAGTAGGCTAGCTCAAGCTAGGCTAGGGTAGGATAGAGTATGCTAGGTAAGAGTTGGTTATGCTAGGGTAAACTAGGATAGAGTAAGCTATGTTAAGCTAGGCTAGGATAAATTAAGATACCTAGGTTAAGCTAGAGTTCATTAGCCAAGCCTAGGCTAGTCTAGGCTAGTGGAGGCTATGCTAAAGTAAATTAGTTAAGCTAGACAAAGCTAGGCTAGGGAAGGTAAGGCTAGGCTAGTTTAAGCAAGAGTAGGCTAACCTATGCTACGGTAGGCTAGGTTAGAGTAGGCTAAGCTATGTTAGGGTAGAGTAGGCTATGCTATGCTAGAGAAAACTAGGCTAGACAAGGTAATACTAGGAATGGCTAAGTAAGAGTGGGCTGACATAAGCTAGGGTAGGCTATGCTAGGCTAGATTGGGATAAGGTATGCTAGGATAGAGTATGTTGGGCTAGGCCAATAATGTTCGCTAGGATAGTCTAGGCTAGGCTAGAGTATTAGAGGCTAAAGTAGGTTAGAGTAGGGTTAGAGTATGCTAGGCTAGGTTATGCTATGCTAGAGCAACTTATTATGCTAGAGTAGGTTAAGTTAAGCCACGGTAGAGTAGGCTAGGCTAGGGTGGGCAAGAGTAACCTAATCTAGGCTACGATCGAATAGGCTAGGATAGGATAGACTATGGTAGAGTATGTTAGGCCAGGCAAGAGTAAGATAGAGTTGGCCATGATAGTCAAGGCTAGGCTAGAGTATGCTAGGCCAAAAGTAGGTTAGAGTGGGTTAGGTTAGGCTAGGTTAGGCTAGGCTATACTAGTGTAGTTAAGGCTCACCTACATTATAGTAGGTTCGGCGAGAGTAGACTAGGCTAGGCTATACTAAGCTAGGCTACTCCAACCTAGGCTATGTTAGAGCGGGATAGACTAGGTTAGAGTAGGCTATTCCAACCTACGCTATGTTAGAGTGGGCTAGAATAGAGAACACTAGGCTAAGCTAATCCAACCTAGGCTATGTTAGAGTGAGATAAACTAGGTTAGAGTAGGCTATTCTAATGTAGGCTATGTTAGAGTGGGCTAGACTAGGTTAGTGTAGGCTAGGTTAGGCTAAGATTGGCCATAGTAGATTAGGCTAGAGTAGGCTAGGCTAGGCTATGTTAGGCTAGTGTAGGCTAGGCTAGGATATGGTACTTTAGGCTAATGTAGGATAGGCTGGGCTAGGCTATGCTATAGTAGTATAGTCTAGGCTAAGAAAAAGTAGACTATGTTAGAATAGTCTAATTTAGGCTAGAGTATGCTAAGCGAGAATAGGGTAGAGTAGACTAGAGTAGGCTATTTTATGGTAGAGTAAACTAAGCTAGGCTAGGCTAGGCCAGGCTAGGCTAGGCTAGGCTAGGCTAGGCTAGAGTAGGCTAAGCTAGAGTAGGAAAGGTTAGGCTAAATTAGGCTAAGATAAGCTAGGATAGACTAGGCTAGAATAGGTTAGGTTAGATTGGGCTAGTCTAAAGTAGGCAAGAGTAGGCTAGGTTAGGTTAGGCTATGGTAGGATAGAGAAAGTTAGGCAAGAGTAGGCTAGGCTAGGGTAGGATATGATAGAGTAAGCTAAGCTAGGATAAACTAGGGTAGAGTAGGATAAAGTAATCTAGGCTAGGTTAGGCCATATTTGGATAGGTAAGGTTGCACTAGGCTAGGGTAGGCTAGGCTAGTATGTCATAGGCTAGACTAAGCTAGAGTAGGCTATGCTAAAGTAGGCTAGGATAGGGCTAGAGTAAGTAAGGCTAGGCTAGGCTAGAGTAAGTTAGGCTAAACTACGCTTATCTAGATTGGGAAAGGCTAGGTTAGAGTAGGTTAAGCTAGGTTAGGTTAGGATAGAGTAAGCTTGGTCAAGCTAGGTTAGGCTAAGTTAGAGCAGAGTAGGTTATTCTAGGCTAGGCTATAGAAATTTAGGGTAGGCCTAGGTAGAGTAGGGTAGGCTAGGTTTTGCTAGAGTAGGCTATGATGGGTAGGTTAGGCTAAGCTAAGTTATGCTAGGGTAGGTTAGGCTAAGCTAAGTTATGCTAGAATATGCTACGCTAGAGTGGGATAATATATGTTAGGTTATACTAGGTAAAGTAGGCTAGAGTAGGTGAAATTAGGATCTCCTAAGATATAGTAGGCTCTAGTAGACTAAGAAGGCTAGGTTAGGCTGAAGTTGGCTAGGATAGTGTAAATAAGGTAGTCTAGACTAGAGTAGGCTAGGCTAGCCTAGGTTTAGAGTAGGATAGGCTAAGCTAGAGTATCTTAGAGTAGTCTAGGATAGGATAAACCAAAGTAGGTTAGTCTAACCTATGCCATGCTAGAATAAGCTAGAATAGGCTACAGTACGATATGGTAGCCTAAGCTAGGATATGCTAGGGTAAGCTAGTCTAAGCTAATATAGAGTACATTAGAGTAGGCTAGAATACAGTAGACTATAGTAGGTTATAAAATGTAAAATACTAGGCTAGGGAAGGCTAAAGCATGCCGAGGTAGGCATGGTCTAATGTAGGTTAAGCTAGAGTAGACCATACTATAATAGGCTAGGATATAGTAGGTCATGCCATAGTAGGTTAGGCTCATGTAGGGTAGGCAAGAGAGGGATTGGCTATAGTAGGGCAGGTTAAGATAGGTTAGATTAGGTTTGGTTAGGCTAATATAGAGTAGGCTACAAAATGATAGGCTATCTTAGGCCAAGTTAGACTATGCTAGCATAGGCTAGGCTAGAGTAGGATAGACTAGGATGGGCTAAAGTAGAGTAGGCTAACATAGTGTAAGCTAGAATATGCTAGAGTAAAGTAGGCTAAGCTAGAGTAGACAAAGATAAAGTAGTATAGACATAGGCTAGGCTAAAGTAGGCTAGTCTAGGCTAGAGTATGTTAAGCTATTGTAGCATAGGCATAGAGAGTAGGCTAGGCTAAAGTAGGCTAGTCTAGGCTAGAGTAGGCTAAGCTATTGTAGCATCAGCATAGGCTAGAGTAGGCTAGGCTAAAATAAGCTATGGTAGGCTAGAGTAGGCTAGGTGTTGTAAGATTAACCTAAAATGCACGTATAAGAACAAACTACATCATGATTGATGTAGCTAGGCTAAAATAATCTAGGCTATATTTTTCTAGAGTAGGTTATGCTAGGATAGGCTAGAGTATGCTAGGCTAGAGTGGTCTAATGTAGGCCAAGCTAGACTAGGTAGAGTAGGCTAGAGTATGTGCATTGCTAGGATACAATAGGCTAGAGTAGGCTAAGAAGGCTAGGCTAGGTTGAAGTTGGTTAGAATGTTGTAAACAAGGTAGTTCAGACTAGAGTAGGCTAGGCTAGTAGGACAGGTTAGGCTAGAGTAGCTTAGAGTAGATTAGGATAGGATAAACTAAGGTATTCCAATCTAACCTAGGCCAAGCTAGAGTACGATAGGGTAGCCTTAAGATAGCATATGTTAGGGTAAGTTAGGCTCGACTAATATAGAGTTGGCTAGAATGCAATAGGTTATAGTATGCTAGAAAAGGTAAAATAATAGGCTAGGGAAGGCTAAAGAATGCCAAGATAGGCTTGTTCTAGAGTAGGTTAATATAGACTAGACAATACTATAATAGACTAGGATATATTAGGTCATTGCATAGTATGTTAGGCTAATGTAGGGTAGGAAAGAGAGGGATTGGCTATAGTAGGGTAGGTTAAGGTAGGTTGGGTTTGGGTTGGCTATGCCAATATAGAGTAGGCTACAAAATGAGAGGTTATCTTAGGCCAAGTTAGAGTAGGCTAAGATAGGCTAGGCTAGACTAGGATAGGCTAGGCGGCTAGACCAGAGTAGGCAACCGTAGTGTATGCTAGGCTATGTTAGACTAAAGTAGGCTAGTCTAGGATAGAGTTGGCTAAGCTATAGTAATCTAGGCATAAACCAGGGTAGGCTAAAGTTGGCTAAGCTAAAATAATCTAGGGTAGGCTAGAGTAGGAAAGGTTTTGTAAGCCTAAGTTACAATGTACCAAGAATAACAAGGTACATCATGAAAAAATAAAAAATATGCATGCGCAATGGAGAATAATGTTTTGGGAAGGAATTTTAATCCTCTTTCCATTAGTCTTCACACATATGTATGCATAGATGATGTGACTGGATTGGTTGTACCTAGTATAACCAATCACTCATGCATTCATATTTTACCCTTTATTAAATATATATCTCATATAGATATGATTATTTACGTAGGATGGACTAGAGTAGGCCAAGGTAGTGCGCGTGAGGCTATGTTAGACTAGTGTAAACCAAAGTAGAATAGTCTAGACATAGGCTAAGCTAGAGTAGTTTAAGCTAAATTAGGGTATTCTAGGATAGAGTAGGCTAAGCTATAGAAGTCTAAGCATAGGCTAGGGTAGGGTAAAATTGACTAGGGTAAAATAATATAGGATAAGCTAGAGTAGGCAAGGTCTTGTAAGCCTAACTTACATTGTACCAAGAAGAACAAACTACATCATGAAAAAAGAAAAAATACACATGCACAATGAATAATAGTTTTTTGGGAAGTAATTTTCATCCTCTTTCCATTAGTCTCCACACATATGTATGCATAAATGATGTGATTGGATTGGTTGTACCCAGTCTAGCCAATCACACATGCATATTTTACCCTTTATTACATACATTTCTAATATAGATATGATTACTTCCATAGCTTTATGTGTCCCCTCAATGTCTCCCCCACCTTCTATTCCTTTCTCATAATGAGAAAGGATGGAACAATGTCTTGGTCCTCTACTCGTTGTAGAAGTATCCTCAATATACATCAACCATGAATGATGATTTTCATAGGTAAATCAACCACTACAATTGCTAATTGGATATGAAGATGTAGGAATATAAGGTTTACTTTGACTTGTACTCACTAGGTGGCCATATATTGTTGGTCTCAACTCTCAAACATTCTTTGCAATTGATATACCATACAAATTGCTTCTCTAACTAGGAATTTTTAGGTAGCTCCTACTCTTTTCCACTGTTGTAACCCAAGAAACATTATGGGACTTGGGAAATCAATATATTCTCATGTTGTCATAGTTTTGTAACTTCAACTCTTTAACTATTTTATGTTTATCGAACTTATTGTTGAATTTTTTCTCTCTTACAAGAAATTCTATAAAAATAAATCAAACGCTTGGATGCTCTGACAATTCAGCTGCAAAACTCTATATGTTACACTTTAATTTTATTCGTAGTTGTAATAGATGCTTTGTTGTTCTTTTCATCTTATTGATAAATTTCTTTTTATGGTTTCTAGTAAGTGTTGATGTGTTTTTGTATTATCAAATGTGTTGTATAATGAATGGATAGGTTTGATGCTTGTTTCTTACTACTGATTTCTTAGAGTTTGCGATTAAATTTATGAAGGATAACTTTAACTTAAAGAAGACATACTATTTTTATTGATGGATAGGATTTTCATAATAAATGTCGATTTGATATGAATGAATGTTAGGAAGAGGTTGATCTCAATAACTTAGCATTGATTTCAATTATAAAGGTGGAGAAGATCATATTTTACACTCCCCTAAAATATGACTTCAATGATTCACAGAAATAGTTAGCCCAAATATAACTTGACTTAGCTATCCTTCATGTGTTCTTTTCCATGCAATGTCTACCGTTATTACAAACTCATGAATTTATTAAATTACAATGCATAAAAAGTATCAAATCTATAAGAGTCTCATATTAAACATCAATACCACTACCAATAAGCATATCCATTATCTATAACATTATAATTTTAGTCGAATCAATCTGGTTTTGCACCAATTCAATTCAGTATTTTAATCAACTACTTATTTTCATTGAGCTTCATCCAGGTCAAATTTTGCGTCGGTTATTCACTAGTCAATTTGAAGTCAAAGTTTAATCTATCATATGGTCAAAGTTGACAAAAATATAATGAAGTCAATAAGGTCATCCAATCATGTGGATGTCGATGTCTACCAACTTTATTCAAATATTATTTCTCCCATTGTGTCATTTTATTCTTGCATTGGTATATCTACATATAACTTTGTAGCTTGCACATGTCAGCCAAGTCCATTTACCAGCCAAATCTATGAGTTATTAATAATAATCACATACATGCCATGATAATAAATAATTAAAGTTCATATGTATTGTTAATTTTCTGTCCTAAATGTAGAAGAAAGCATCCTTTACGAGAATTTCCCCTAGATATTAAAGAAAATAATAAATGTGAAATTTGTGCAGATAACCATGCTATGGATAAATGTCCCTCTATACCTGAGCTGAAAGCTGTATTGGAGGAGGGACAACCTGAAGCCTAATCATTGCATGCTATGGGAGAAAGAAGAAACTAGCGTTAGGTAAGTGACGGTATGGTTATTGAATCTCCACCACATTTTTTTGGTTATAATGCACATTCACATTCCTATCCTAACAGTCGTCACTCTCAACATTGGCAGCATGGGAATTAATATCAATATGGACAACCCTCCCAATATTTGCAACATGGATGGAGAAGAAAAAACCATTCATATCATTCGCATAATTTCGAGCATGCACCTATGCATTCATACCATCCTACATATGCACCTTAACCAATGCCTCAACCATCATTACCTCAACTGAGACAACCTATGCCACGATTACCGTTACCTCCAACGTTTCAACCTTCTCAGATGCCTTCTCAACCTTTACCCTACCCCAATAATAAAGCGGTACAAATGATACATTCTATGACCCTTCTTTCTTCATCCGGATTTCAGACTATGCTAGTTGGCGTCAATGATCTCCAATTACGATCAGGGAAGGTAGTAACCTCATAGAATCAAAAGTAGCCCATATTGATTATCGATGAGAAAGGAGAGGAGGAAACTCTTAAACATTCTGAAAAGGATGAAACCATTCATCCTATCCATGTATATTATGAGCCCTTGTCATCTTCTTCCAACCGACCTCCCTATCAAGTAGTTGTGGAGAAGAAAGACTCCATTCCTGAGTGTAGCCTAGCTTCTGAGCTTAGGAACCTTTTCATAAGGGTAACTTTGCTGCAAGCTATCTAAGAGATCCCCATTTGTATAAGAATAATTAGGGAACTCTGTCTCAAGAAGCCAGGAAGGATAAGGTTGGAACCCAAAACCATTCAATTTGTTGGTATAGGAGTAGAGTTAATGACGGGATGTATGCACATAGAAAAATATATTGACCCTAGAAATCTTGTTGCCTACATTCAGATAGGTGATGTTCTTGTCTCCAATGTACTTATAAACCTAGTGGAAACCATTAATGTTATGACCAAGGGAACCGTGGATCAACTTGGACTAGTCCATATTTGTCCTACTCCCACTCTGATTGAACTGGTAGATAGACCTAAAATCAAGTCGGAAGGAGTATTGGATGATGTGGTAATTTCCTTAGATTCTTTGGAATACCCCGCATATTTCATTGTGCTTCAGCGAAAGAAATTTGTAGGAGGGCATCCCTTGATCTTGGGATGACCATGACTTGCTATAGTCGATGCTTATATCAGATGTCATTCTGGTGATATGTATATTTCCCATGGAGATTCCAAGTGGAAAGTCACCCTATATCCACCCACTAAATATGTTTAGGAGCTCTAAGACACTTTATGGTTAAGCTAGAATAGTGATGAGGAGACCTAGCCTATTTCCTTGGTACATTAGAATAATGAGTCCTCACAAGAAGGAGAGATTCAAGACTTCCTAAACAATCTAGACATCATGACTAATTTTCAGTCATTGAGTCAGATTTTTAGTCTAGATTTTTATGAAGGATATGACTCTCTACCTTCATCATCACCATCTCTAGCGACAACATACTGTAATCTTGAGCCTGAGACTACCTTTGTTGAGATTAGTCAAATTAAATCCTTGTATATCAATTTAGACTTGGATCCTTCTAAGTGAGAGCAGCTTGTGAATTTGTTGCAAAACCATCTTGATGCCTTTGCATGGGGTTATGAAGATGTGAAAGGAATCCCTCCTGAAACTTGTATACACCATATCTATATTCAGGATGGAGCCTGACTTGTCCAGCAACCCCAAAGGCGAATGAACCCAACTCTAAGAGACATTGTAGAAGAAGAATTGCTAAAACTCTTAGATGTCGATTTTATCTATCCCATTCTGATAGCTAGTGGGTCTATCCATTAGTATTAGTCCCAAAGAGAGATGGAAGATGGCACATTTTTATTGACTATAGATAATTGAATAAAGACACTCTCAAAGATTACTCCCCCTTCCTTTCATTGATCAGGTACTGGATACCCTTGCTGGTAAGAAGTACTTTTCTTTCTATACAGATTAAGCAGATACAACCAGATATAGGTAGCACCTGAGGATCAAGACAAAACCACTTTTACATGTCCATGGGGTACATTTTCTTATTGAGTGCTTCCCTTTGGGCTATGTAATGCCCCGTCTACCTTTCAAATGCCAATCTTGGTTATTTTTGTTGACCTTAAATGTGCATAAATCTATATGGATGATTTCTTTGTGTTTGGTGATTCATTTCAGGAAGCCCTCAATAATCTAGAAAAAGTGCTTCTTCGCTACCAAGAAGCTCATCTCACCTTGAGTGAATAGAAATGAAAATTAATGTGCAAGGTGGGAGTCGTTCTTGGCCATCTTATTTATGATAAAGGTATCTAGGTTGACCCTGTGAAAATAGAATTCATTTCAAGTCTTCCTATACCCAAAAATCAAAGGGAAGTGAGAGGTTTTCTAGGACATGCAGGCTACTATAAGAGATTCATTGAGATATTTTCAAGGATAGGTACCCGCCTTTTATGACTTTTAGCTAAACATAGTGAGTTTTCTTGTCCATAGCTTGCCAATAGTCTTCTGAGACACTGAAGGAAAAATTAGTTTAGGCACTAGTATTGAGAGGACCAAACTGGTCCCTTCCATTTCATATTTCTTCTGATGCCTCAGATATTGCTATAGATGCATCTTTAGGAAAAGAAAAAGAAAAAGAATCTTATGCTATTTATTTCATTAGTAAAAACTTGTCACCAACTGAACTCAATTTTATGGTTACCGAGAAAGAGCTTTTAGCTGTAATTTTTTCCATTAATAAATTCAAAGATTATATTACAGTATATGAAGTGTTCGTACATAATGACCATTCAACTATAATATATTTGATGAGTAAACTATTAGATATTGGTAAAGTGACTAGGTGGTTGCTATTATTATAGGAAATTAATATTACCATTGTTGATAGACTATGAAAGTCAAATGTAGTTGCAAATTATCTATCAAGACTAAATAATCCTAGTGAAGCAATTCCTATTGATGATGATTTTCCTGCCGAACATCTCTTTTCTGTGTCAACAAAATCTCCATGGTTTGCTGACATAGCTAACTATCTAGTCACCAAAAATTACCACCTCACTTATCCACTCGTGAGAAGCAGAATATCATTCAGAAAAGTGTTGCATATTCCTAGATACAATAAGACCTATATTACACCGGAGCATATCTCATTATCATTAGATGTGTAAGAGAGGAAGAGGTGTTTGATATCTTAAAATCTACACATGGGAACCTTGTGGAGGTCACTTCATCGATAAGCTGACTGCATACAAAGTATTACGAGCTGGTTATTTTTGGCCTTGCTTATTCAAGGATGCCAAACAATATGTCAAGTGATGTGATAGTTGTCAGCGAATTGGCCAGCCTAATCAAACCAATGAAATGCCTATATGTCCTCAAGTTATGATTGAGCCTTTTGAAAAATGGGCCATTTATTGCATAGGACCAATAAATCCTACATCATCAAATAAAAATCATATTTTGGTTTGTACTGATTTTGTTACAAAATGGGTAGAAGCTAAAGTTGTTCCTTTTGCTACCAAAAGAGTTTTTGTTGATTTTATTTTTAATGAAATATTTACTAGATTTGGTGTGCCTAGATAAATTGTTTCTGATAATGGATCACAATTTATTTCTAATCTGGTACAGGGTATTATGAAGCAGTATAAAATACGACATAGGAAATCAACACCGTATCGCCCACAAGCAAATGGTCAGGTGGAGTCCACAAATAAGGTAATTGATTATATCCTTATAGAGATGGTAAACATGCATAGAATGGATTTGGTTAACAAATTACTGGAAGCATTATGGGCCTATCAAACCACTTGCAGAAACATCACAAGACGCACACTATATGAGCTGGTATATGGGAAACAAGTCCTTTTGCCGATAGAAATCCAGATCAAGACTTTCAAGACTGCAGTCTAATTGGGACTAGATCTCTCTGAAGCATATCAATAGCTCCTTCTACAATTGAATGAGTTAGATGAAATCTGAAGGGATGTTGTTCAATAAAACATCATGGTTTGATATCAGCGCAAGAATCGGCATGACAAGTCCATTCAGAAGAAGCAGTTCGAGCCAAGTGATTGGGTACTCCTTTATGATTCAAGATTCAAACATTTTAAAGGAATGTTCCATAAATGCTAGATGGGACCCTATGAAGTCATCAAAGTGTTTGCAAATGGAGTGTTAGAAATCAAAACTATTGATGGATGGAATTACGTGTTCCCAGTAAATGGGCATAGACTAAAGGTATATTTCCAGCCGCTTACTAAAGGATATTTTATGCAGCAAGTCCAATAGCCATTTGAAAAGGTGTTGGTAGGTGGTAACACCAACCTCTTGAAGAATTGATTCCTTCTTGTCCTTATTAAAAAAAAAAATCAAGAAAATAAAAAGAAAAAAATGAAAAAAATAAAAAGTATAAAAAGAAGAAAATTCCTATAATTATGAAAATCAGTTGACTGACATGATTGCAGAAGGATTGACATAAAAACTAGCATGCTAGCAGGAAGATTGAAATTTTAATAAAAAGGGAATGATACTTGATTTTTAAATATGTTGGCTGCCAATAGTAAGAATCAAATTCATGAAACCGAGCACTTACCCAAGTTTGGGGTAACTAGCATGGACATTTTTATCGAAGTAAACACTTACTTCTCGCTGCAGTTATTTTTTCCTACACCAGTGCAAGCAGATTTCAAGGTAAACAGATTGTCTTTCTTCTATTTCCATTTGGAAATTTCCCACTATCATCTTATATAAATTCCCCAGTGAGTTACCTTCCTCTTTCTTCTAAGGAATTACCCTTACCCGATTTCTAAAATCCCTCTTTTCCCTTGATTTTTTTCCCACATCCCATTTTGTTCATCCCTCTTGGTATTGTTTATGAAATCCTTGCTGTAATATTCTTTCCGATTCTATTTTTTTTACCCCTTTCCCACTTCTTTATTTCCTCATAAATTGATTGCAGAATTTGATGCAGTCAATCCAGAAGGCATGTTCAAGAAACACCAAAGGATGGTGAATCATTTTTTCTATTATAAGAAGGCAATTTTTTTAAGTCTAGCTACAAAATTATGTCCTATCAGATTATTTGTTTGGTAAAAGTCTTTGGTGCAAGTACATCGTAGTGCAAGCAAGTTTGGTGCAAAAACACAGTTGACTGTGAAAGAAATTTACACAGTCCTAGAGTGGTTTATGAGGGATATTTATGGGCCTTTACTTTCTTGCACATGTACTAATATGTTATCTCATTCCATGTTTTAATTGATGCTTTGTTTCATTATTTACTAATCTAAGAACAAATATTTAAGGTGCAAGGTGTGTAAGGTTTGGAATATAATATTTTTAATAAATGCTAAAGTATGTCTGATTGAATTATGACGTTGACTACGGGATGGTACTATTGTCTGATAACCTACACACCCTCCTTGAAATGATTTTGCACTATCTAACCATTATTATCTTACTTGTAATCTAATCATTTTAGTCATTGTGCCACTACCACCTATAACACCATTGCATCAAATCATCACGATTCACCCTTAGTGGGCTGAAATGAATTAATATCTTATGTGGGGGGGTTGTTCCATCATAGTTGAGTCAGTGGGTCCAAAAAGATGGGGGGTGATGAACCTCCACCATAAAACTCTCGGTGAACGTTCGAGTCACTCAGAAATTCCTTTGAGAGTGTGAAGAGAGCGAAGAGGAGTGTGGTTTGAAATGATACCTATGAGGAATGAACCTCTATCTTTGTAGGAAATTGAACAAACTGCTGAGTACAGGAACAATGCTGCAATATTGCAAGAATCTGGGTTCCCGCCATTTCTAAAATGTTTGATGGGATTGACATGGCGGTGGCATTAGAGTTTGCAAGGACATTCAAAGAAGGTCGAGTTAGGGTTGGGTCCTTAAAATTAAAAATTACAGAGGAGTTCATCACACAGGCCATGGGTTTAACACTTAGAGGGGAGCACTCGTTTAAAAACGAGCAGCATGCAAAGAAGCTTTGACACTAGTTTGTGGTCGATAACAAAATTAATGTCAATTGGAGAAAGGGACTCCAAAGAATCCCATGGTCGGGAAGTGGTAATATTTACTATTTATATTGCAGAAGTTTGAAATCAGAGAAGGACACTATACCTTGGCATTTGTATACCACCTCCGATTGCTATTGCATTTGAGGCAGGAAAACTGATTAATTTTCCTCACTTCTTACTCAAAAGCCTTGAGAATATGGTGAAAAATGTTTAGAGGAGTAGTGAAAGCCAGGTTGCAAACAAGATCAGGCATCACGAGCTTATTACAATTTTGGTCAAGAAAAAGTTACAAGAAAAGGGGATAACATGGGGAGCATTTTCGAAAGAATTCCAAGCAACAAGTGTAGAAGAGTCTGCAGGCACCATTATAGGTAAGAAGAGAAAGGTGCAGACATTGTCTCCTTCCAAGAGGCAAGGTAAAAGTTCAGTAGTGCAAGCAGAGAAGAGGTCCATTGAGAACAGTCCACCCACAGCAAAGAAGAGGAAGACTAGAACCTTAATGAGAAGGAAAATTGTCACCCAAGGGATGAACCAATCAAGTTCTAGAATCGTAATTGATGAAACACCCAAAAATTCCTCCACAGTTCGTAATATCTCTGTGCTTAAAGACGTTGTGGCACACACTGTGCAAGATGAGGAGAATGCAGAAGACAATGTCTTCTTTTCAACATTTGTCACCAAGCTATGGAGCAGAAAGATGACTTCGACACCACATACTAGTGAAATGCAAGAAAAAGAGAATAAAGAGGAACAACATGCAAAGGGTCTTGATAATTTCATTGAACCAAAAATAGAAACTCTTAATGATTTCGAGGGCCATGGTACTAAAGACCCTATGATTTTAGAAGGTTAGGGTACTGAAGACCTTGAAATTTTTGAAGGTCAGGGTATTGAAGACCCTGCAGTGTTCGAAGGACAGGGTACTGAAGTCCCTATAGTTGTAGAATATCGAGGAACAAAAACCACTACTAATTTGGAAATCTAGGGTGTTGAATCCCTTGAGATGCCAGGATAATAAGGTGTTAAGAGCCCTACGGAATTCAATGCACAAGCCATAGAGATTCGTGAGGGCATAAAAACCCTTAGTAATCAGAAAACCATGAGTATAGAAACCCTTGATGAAGTCATAAAATAGGCTTTTGAAAACCTTGACCTCGATGATGATGGGACTTGTTTTGAGTCCATGGCAGAAAAGACATTCACACTTGAAGATCTTAGCAAAGAACCCTCCACTGTTTTCCTCAATAGCAGAATAGTAAAGTTGGAGCGACAAGTCCATGACCTAGAGGCTTTGAACTAGGTCATGAAAGAGCAGAGTTGGCGAAAACAGAGCGAGGTGGAAAGGACTGTACTCCAGAGGAAAACATTTACAGTGACAAACAGTGTAATTAAAATATCTCTATATCATAGTTCCACTTAACTTATTTAGATTTTATAACACACTTAAGATTATGGACACAAAAAATAAAGGTAACACAATAACACAAAGGAAGTACTTCACTGCAAATGGCTCATCTCTTGAATCCTCTAGCAAAATGCTTTTATTACTTGCTCTAGTCTGTTGGCTTGAAAATAGTACAATCACCCTTAGGTTTAAGATCAAAATAACTCTACAAATGTAAAACAATCCACACTTAATACTTTGAGTTTTGAGGGATTTATACAAAAGGTTTATTATAAAATATGTCAAACTAATTTGAGAATTAATCTAGGAAAGGAAAGTACCTTCTTGCAAGAAGATAGAGACATCTATTGCAATGTTTCATGCGGTCCCTATTATTTTGGTTTTGCTGGATTTTATGCTTTGATTTTTAGCCTTTTATGCTAGTAGGATGTTTGGCTTCTACCTTTCATTTGATACTCTTTCACGTGATACAATTTTACTGTGTTGACTTGTCTTCATTCTTTTACCATGCTCATTTATTTTTTACTGTACACTTATAATTTACAGTTTATAATTTACCGTGTTTCTACTATAGTAAATCATTAAGTTTTTTCCATGTTCCTTCATCTAGTAACTGGATGTTGAGCATTTTTCTATATATCTCATCAACATTTGTATATTTTGCAAAAGTAGGTTTATTGATGAATCAGTGTTTCACCTCATGATGAAGGTAAAATAGATTTTTAAAAGTCTGCTATAATACTATGCGAATTGGTATACCACTCAATGATGAGGTATTTGCCTATTCTTTGGCCACTTCTCTGATTTTCATGTTGTAGTCCTCCTGTGTCATCATCTTATCATTTATGACTAAGGGACTAGCTAGTCCTTTTTCTCTCAAAATTTCGAACTTGGTCATAAACCTGTCAATGGCTAGTTGCATGGTTTGACACTTATCTTCTAAATTTAACATTAAATTTCTCTTAGTTAAGACCCTCTTGAATTCAAAAATGGTACCTAATCTATCATATATGCCAAGTTCTTGTAGCTCATATTTTTTCTTGGATTTTACGAATTAGATAATTCTTACTGCTTCCTCTGGCATTTCTCCATGTTCTTCTTTGACCTTCTAGATGGTTTTTGTAGCTTATTTGATCAAGTCTATCAATTCTTTATCCAGGATTTTCAATCCCTCATTCATTCTGGTAGTCTTCTATTGTTCTTCCTTGTGCATGATCTAGGCTAACCTGCAATTTGTCTCCAAGCTAGTAAGTTTCTCTTTTAATTTTTTCATTTCAATCGTCTGAATGGAAATTTATTCCATTGCCTTGACCAACCTATTTTCTTCATAACCTGTGGTACCTATTGATATTGATGCCAATGTTGATGTAATTTTTATTGTTGCTGGCAATGTAGTGGCCATTCGACTAGTGGGAGCTAATGTTGCGAATGTGGAAGGCACACCTATGGTCACTGTAGGAATGAAAATTGAAGGAGCACTGTCTAGAGTAGCTTGTTTAAGTTGGATGAAGCTATCTATTTCCTTTTCCATTTCCTTCAATTTTTCATTAAGTTGTAGCACGAAGTCCATCATATCCTCATGATTTGTTTGGATTTCTAGGACTTCTTTTGTTTGAGGGTGCGATGATTGAGGCAACTTGAGACATTTATTAAGGGTTACAATGTCTTGTTTTTTCTTCTTAATCAATTGTTCAGCAACCTTGATGTCCTTTGGGTCATGGCCCAACTCAATGATCAGGTCTTCTAAGGATTTGATCCCTGTGTCCTTGGCAGTGGAGGATGCTTTTTCCAGTTTGTACTAGGCTGTCACATTGTCTAATTATTGCTTGAGCTTGAATGCTACCATTGCTTTTGTTTCAAGGTGGAGTAGATCATATCTACATCATGCTTGTGAAATTATATTTGATATATGGGATGCACATCCCTGGATAAGACCTCAAATTTGGTCTTATTGTAGTCTCGTGTGGCTTTAGGCTTTTGTATAGTACGATGTAGGAAATACACCTGCAGTTTATCTTCTTTGATGTCAAAGGCTAACATCAATCTCCTTTGGTTTGGTGGTGTTATCTACATAAGTGTCTACCTTGAGCTTCTCATTCCTCATTTTGATCTCCTTGAATCTTGCCTTTATGTTTGCTTCCTTGTCAGTTGGCTTGATGAAGGAAGACACCTCCACACTCTTTTGTCTCAGTATAATCTAGGTGTTTGAAGAGGAGGATTGTTGTGTTTTTTCTGATGCAACAATCTCAGTTGTTTGTCTACTACATTGCCCCATTGCATCAGTATCAATCATTTATGTTGATGCGATGTGTTCTTCTTGTTCAGATAGAGGAGTAAATTTGGGTCGTTCTCTTAGTTGGAACTGCTAATCAGTGGTGCCCATAGTAGAGATTTAAGGTTCCTCCCTATTTCTTTTGGGATTCTTCTCCTCTTTGAGAGGAGTCTGAATGATGGGAGGTATATTCATGGGCTCTTCCAACTCTGGGACCTATAACAAACAGATTTGGTCAAATTATTTCACCAAGTCAATCATGGTTCTCTCCACATCCACCACTATGTTGTCCTTATTAGTCAATGTGTTCTCTACCCATTCTAACTGATTAGCATATTGTTCAATGTTAGGCATGGGGTAGTGGATGTAAGGTCCCAGCTTGACCTTTTGTCTAAGTTTGCTTATCAACCCATGAGGGTCATAATTCCAGATGAAACTATTCTTGAATTTGAATTGCTAGAGTATCTTATCAACTTCAGGCCCAACCTCTTTGGTGTTGCAAATGAAAGGGCCCATTTTCTTTTTCATTTTAAACTATGTTTTCTTCCTAGCAGCTAGGAAGTGGATCTCATCCACATATATTGTTTTCCTAAACTATTCCAGGGAAAATAATCTCATTAGAAGATACTTATGTAACTTGTAGGGGGGAATTCACAACCATAGATTCTAATTTTAGTATGATTCTGGTAGAAGTACCAGTCCGTTGCTCTACTATTCTTTGCCAGTTGCAATACTCTCATGATGTTAGTACTAATTCTAGGTTAACTGCTAGAAATGAACATGTTCATGACAGGGTGAACAAAACAATCTATGAAGTCTTTGTATGTAAATGTTGTTTATACTCTTGGACCAAGGGTGTCTAGTAGATGATTGATCTTTCCTTTCCCCTGGTATGTGTTTTCTGAATCTCGATTGCGAAATTGTCTATTTGATAATATATGAATATATGAAATAGTACTGAAGGGTATTTGAAGACTCTTTCTATGGAAAATCTACTGAATTGTTAATGCATTTTGTATGGAATGAACTGGGCATAATAATACATAATGGTAGGAGGCTGGCTTGGAGTTAAAATGGACAAGAAGTCCACGATTATTTCATCCACAAAATCATCGGATGTGAATCCTAGGATGCATGAGATCATGGAGATTAGTCTCCTGCGAGTCTCTGAAAAGATAGCAAAAACATAGGGTGGAATGTCCTTAGGAGTCTGTCTCTCCTCAACAATGAAATTCTGAAAACTTTGCTTGATCTTAACTAGGTCTAATGTGGTGTACAGGTCAAACAAGTGTGCAATGGACAAAGGAGTCAAATTGTGGCTGGCTTGGATTTGAAGTATATATCTGATAGACTTAGTATTAATTGAAAACAATAAGTCCTGGATTGGGTAATTATAGCCCTCTGTCTAGGTATGTAACAGGTATGAAAGAATCTACAATGTCTCGGAATGGATGGGCATCTGGGAATGTATAAATGGGTATATTTGAGTCCAAAAGGTGGATATCATCTACTTTGTTCAAGAATATCTCCTTGGTCTAGCAGTGGATTCTCAGAAATTTGTCTTGGGTGACTGTGTCTTTGATTTGAAAATCCAGTTATGCTAGGGCTAGGCGGTCAATCTCTAAGTGAGGGGTTGTCATTGGTCTAACATCCAGAGAGGTTGGGGCAGCCATTTTTGTGATAAAATGTGGAAAATTGGGCTTTATATGGATTTGGTAGTGAAACTTGAGTAATTAAAACCAGGGTAGGGTACTAGCAGGTTGCAGGTTGGGGTTTTGGTACTTTGGTGATGGTAGACTGCCAATTTAAATTTAAATTAATTAAATCCTTTCAGTTATTTTAAGAACTTAATATTCTTTCATTAAAGAGGGGACAATTCTGTGTTTTTCCTTAAATACCTTGAATTTATAGTCAGGGCTGCAACTGGTTTTCAATTGGTGTTTGCAGATGGATTTGGCAGCTAGGATGGTGTGCAGTGGTGGCATTGGAAGGCTTTGATGATTGACAGTTGGTCGCAGGAGTTCGAAATGTGCAGGTTCCTCAGAGGTTCAACAATGTGATTCGAATGGAAAAGGGTGAAAATGGGAGTCTGAAGGCTGTTAACCTTGACCGATTGGAAAATTGTGGGGAAAAAGTGTTTTATGAATAGTGTTGGTTTTGATGTTGGTGGGGAAGTGGTTTTGGAGGCCATCACACAACTTATGGCGGTCAGGTAGTATCCTTCTAGGGGAACCTGACCCATGTTAGAGACTGACATGTAGGAAAATGGTCCCTGAGAAAAACTACCCATATTGCATGCTTTTGGGTAGCTGAAGGTCAAACATCGCGCGAGCGCGATATTGGGGATGGTTGTCAGATTTGGCAGTGGATGATAGGATGGTCATCATGTTGGAAAGTTGCGTGGTTGAGTGATTGGGTAGAGGTTAGTGGGACCCATGGGTTTTAATCATTATTTAGACTAATTAACCCATGCTTAACCATAGATTTAATTAAACAGTGGATTTTTGGGGGTCGCAGGGCTAATTTACTTCATTAGGGTGGTAGGTTAAATTCAAGTTTAGTTTGCAAAATGGTTAAGCGACAGAGTTAGTGAAGCGAGGGGGTTTTTAATGCTAAGATAAGGGGTTTAGAGGGGTTTTTGTGTAATTTTTGAAGGGAAAATGATTTTAAAAGGGGGGGAGGGGTTTTCACACTTAGGGGAATCAATTTTAGGAGTAATTGACTAGGGAAATGTGTGGAACTAAGGGGTAGGAGTAAAAATGATGGGAAAGGGGTTTTCATAAGCCATGAACGGGTAAAAGGGAAATTAGTGAGTATATAGTGGTGGTGAAATGAAATGAAGGGGGATTTAGGCCAATCAGCTTATGAGCATGCCTTTTTCATTGATAATTGCTCTTGCTCACATAGTAGTGCTTATGATCGAAATAACTTGTATTGCTACAGCCTTTCTTTACTTACCCTAACATTTTCTCTTCACTTTGGTGGGTGCCCTTGAGCTAGAAAACCCTTTTCTTTCCTTTTCTTTTATAAAGCAAAATATCTACTTCTAAGTTTTTATCTTCCAAGAACTCAGATTAAAGTAATAAGCTCCTTTTATTTCTCTACCTATCTAATGGTCTGACAAGATTAATTTGTATGGTCAGATTTTATTCTTTAACTATAAACATGAAATTCAAAGCATGAATTAATAAAGATTAAGAAGTTTGACTATCATGGGTTGTGGCATGTATGACAAGCTGCACAAAACCATTATTTGAGACAATAAAGTAAAAGGTAGTGGCACTTGGACTTGCACACTTTCATGATTTGTTTTTTGTTTCAGGTTCATATTTTTTCATTTTTTTTTGTATTTTTTGATCTTTTCTTATTTTTATTATCTTTTGATATTTCTTTTAGGACATACCCTCTTTACATTTTTTAATTTTAATATATAAAGCATTTGTAGAAATCAAAGGTATGTAAAATATTATAAGATTTAAAGTCATCCAATTCAAAGTTATGAATCCTATCACTATAGGTCTGTAATAGTGGCTCCACATGGGGATGGAATTTTTTGGTGATATGTCAAGAACTATGAAGATCAGTAGTGCTTGAATTGTGATTGTAGTTACTTTGTGAACTGTCCTTCTGTGATTCCTCCTTTATTGATACTTATGACAGTAAATCCTCGAAAGCTCTGGGCCTTCTCTCCAAGCTTCAACTTCAAAGGATTACCATCCAATCCAATCTACACTTTGCAATGATATGTACAATGATGCAAAGTAAAGTTAACTATTGTAAGTTAGTGGAAAAATAATTCATCAGCATTCTACAATTAACAGGTCCTCCTCGTAGATCTGATCCATCTATGTTTGTCAAGAAAAAGGCATTGTTGCCTTTATAGCCATAAATGACATAAGGCCCTTGCCACAAACAATCAAATTTTCCATGCTTGCCTTTGTCTTCTCTCCTCGAATCCCACTTAAGGGCTTTTTCTACTATGTAAAAATCATTCTTTAGTCTTTTTATCAAAGACTTTCTTGATCTTTTCCTAGATTACCTGTGATTTTACATATACTTCTCCTCTGGTTTGTTGCAGGTGTATGGTTTGATTTATTCTTCTCTGAATATCATTTGCTTCCACCTATAATTCCTATGTTATCCTCATCACTGTCACTCCCAACGATGATGGGAAAACAACATCCATCCCATAAACCAACTGAAACGGTGATGTTCCTATGGAATTCTTAGTAGTCATTCTATCTGCTGAAAAGGCATTGACTAACTTCTTGTTCCATGTATTTTTGTTATCTTCCAATATTTTTTTAATAACACTGACCAGGATTTTGTTGGATGACTCTTCTAATCCATTACCTTGAGCGTAATAGGTTGTGGAATGGCCAAGGGTGATGTGGTACTTGTTACAAAAATCTATCATTCTTTTGGATTTAAAGGCAATTACATTATTAGTAATGAGCTTCTAGGGACATCCAAATCTTGACATGATGTTATTCTCTAGGAAGGAGATTATGACAGTGTCTATGTCTTGCCTAGAAGGTATGGCCTCTATGGCTGTTAGAATCCACTTGTGTTGGGCTGAGGAGGCTGGGTGTATTTCTCTAATGAATTCTAACCCCCATTGTTGAAACGGTATCTCACTGGAAATTGGTTTAAGAGGCAAGGGTAAAAGTTTTCTCTTTCCCTCAAAAATCTGGCATTTATTACAGGAGGTGGGATGTTTTTTAACATCTATAAACAAAGCAGGCCAATAGAAACTAGCCCTCAGGATTTTGTTAGCAGTGCTCTTCCAACATATAGTTGTCCTCCACAATCCCTTGTATGAAACTCTTGTAAAATATTGTCAACTTCATCTTTCAACAAACAATTTAAAATAATACCACTATTCTCATTCAAAAACAATGCGTTATCTATAATACAATATCTTAATGACTTCATATTTAAGAATCTAGATTTATTTATTGTCAATCCAGGAGGAGCTTGTAATTTTCGTAATACAAATGTAATATTTGCGTACTAGGGTGAATTAGTAAATGTTTCACTAATCTGTGGAGTCATCATCTCCTCCTAATCATCAAGGGCACTAATAAAGTTGACATCTAAAGCCTGATAGTTCGATTCAACCATGAGTTTGGGTAGACCTTGGCCTTTCATGAGATTTGTGCACTTTATCTCTATGTCATATTCCAATATTGTGGCAATCCACTTGAATGTTTTACCTTCAGGCCCATTTTGGTTCAAAATATCCTTAACTATAGAGTTTGGAACATAAGAAATAATGTGAGAGTATAAAATGTACACTTTTATGTCTTTGATTGCCTTAAGTAAAGATAATGCCTATTTTTCCATGATATTGTATTTGAGCATGGCATCTCTTAAGGATTTACTAAAGAATCTATTGGTTGTTCATATCCTTGAATGTTGTTTTGCAGCAAGACTATGACAATGGTGTGTTCTAAAGCAAAATTAAAGATAATAAAATCTTTGTTAAAGTTGGGACTAATGAGGACTGGAGTTTTGGTTAAAGCTTCCTTAATAGCTTCAAAATATTGTTTGGCCACTAGTGTCCATTTAATTTTTTAGTCCTTTCTTAGCATGTTATTTAACTCCCTAATTAATTTTGCTAGATTTGAGATGAATCTCCTAAGGTAATTAATCTTACCTAGAAATGGTTATAGCTCTTTAATGTTTTCTGGATGGGAAATGGTCAAAATGGATTCTATTCTAGCAGGGTCTATCCTAATCCCATCTTTAGATATGATGTGTCCTAACAACTTTCCCTCTTCTAGATCTAAAAATGCCTTTCTAAGATTTAAAGAAATCCCAAATTTCCTTCATTTGATAAATATGCTTCTTAGGCGGTCTAAGTGTTCATTGTTAGATTTAGAGAAGACTACGATGTCGTCCTATTATACTACTAAGAAATCATGGATATCCTTGGCAAAAGTTGTATCCATAGCTCTTTGAAATGTGGCAGTTTCATTCATTAATCCAAAAGGTATATTCAAATACATGAAGGTACTCCAAGGAGTGGTAAACATGTTTTTGTTTTGGTCCTTAGGTTGGACTAAGATCTCGTTATACCTAGAGAGTCCATCTAATAGTGAAACCATATATGAGCTTACCACACTCTGCAATATATGGTCCATTGTTTGTAAGGGGTAGTTGTCTTTTAAAGGGACCTTGTTTAAGTTTCTCAAATATAGACAAAGTCTAATTTCACATCTCTCTTTCCTAGTTGTAACTAAGTTTGAAATCCAGTCTCGGTATCTAATGGGGGCTATTATTTGGGCATCAAAAATTCTTTTAACCTCTTTCTCTATGGATGGCATAAGAATTAGGGTTATCCTCCTAGGTTTCTGTTCAAAAGGTTTATGATATTCTTTTAGAGGTATTTTGTGTTGGATTATGCTGATGTCATAAGATTTTAAGTCTTCATAACTCCATGCAAATACATCTACGAACTCCTTAAACATATTGATGTATTTAACCTTTTCCTCTGGAGGTAAGGCTTTTTATATTTTGATGAGTTTTGGTTTATCTTCAGTTCCTATGTTAACCTCCTCTATGTCAGCTCTCAGAGGTTCCATCTTGGGTTTCCTATCTATATCATTAGAGTCAAACAAATCCTCTAAAGGTACTAATCCTTTAGGAAAAAAAATATTTTTCAAATTAAGAATATTAGGATTGTCATCCATTATTTCATCTATGTCTGCATTCTCTGAACTATCTATTTTTACTATAGTAAATTTAGTTGGTTTATCGATATCAAAAATATTTACATCTTTCCTACTTTCTAGATTATTGTCTATTGTACAATCGATATATATCTTGCAATTCTAAAATTCACCTTCATTGATCATGAAATCATTGATCTAAAAGTTCTGGGAGAAAATCTTCAAATACTTGAGGTTATCTCGTATCATAGGCCTATGTCTAACTTCTGCAGTGTACTGGTGGTTTGGTTGAAATGGCATTTTACAAGTACTAGAAAAGGTGGCTAGACTGTGGGCCTGCATGTTTTGTTTTCTAGGAATTGCAACAAAGTTTGATTCCAGGAGGTCCTTGATCAAGTCTAAAATAGCATCCCTATATCGACCAAGCCTAGGGTTTTTCGCAGAGTATTCACCACTGATCTATTTGATAATCAACTCCGAGTCTCCCATAATGGAAATTCTTTTGGCTACCAATTTCCTAACCAATTGTAACCCTATAATTAGGGCTTCATATTCGGCCATATTATTGGTACATTTTAATTTCAATATGCAAGCATTTCCCTCAGCATGATTATTCTCTATATTAATGACCCGCATTCCTAAACCAACCCCTAATCTATTGACATACCCATGAAAGTCTAAATGCCAAAGTGAGCCATGAAATATGTTCTCGTTGTCAATTATTCTGTACTGAAGGTCTTTAGTTGTGATTTCCTTCTTATCATTTTCTACAATGTATAAGATGAAAGAGTCCATATTTGAATGAATGGAATATATGGGAATTTTTTGTGGCTTCTCCTCACTACTAATCATGTACTTCATCAAGGTCTCCCTATATAATTTACTTGGTTGATCAAAAATAAATATGGTCGCATAAGATATATCCAACTACAAGGATCCCTACAATTTTCCTCCCCATGAGCGAGTTAGTAGCATTCCATATTTTGCTGGGATGTCTGCAACTACAATGTCCATTAGAATGCTCTTTGCAGGGAACTGGACAAGAGTCACACGTAAGTCCTTGATTAGACCAAGGCATTTAACCTCACTGCAGTCAAGAAAAAAATCCTTATAAGGCCTAGTAATGTCGAGGTTGATTCTTTCCATTATTGCCTTTGGCATAAAATTATGGGATGCCCCTGAGTCCAACATAACGTTATGCAAAATTTTATCATGAATGTTTATGTGTAACTCTTTTATTCAAGCTGGTCATCATCCAAATTAACAGAGTCCTCTCCCTCTCCTATATTCAAAGTCTCAGTTATTTGTGACACATAAAATTCATTCTTTACTAGTTTGGTCAAAGGAACTGATATCTTTCATTTTCTATTTCATTTTTGATGTTGAAAGGTGGCTGAGGATTGTTTGTCTGATTTAGATCTTCCTTAATATGTGCAGTTTGAGTGTCCTTATTCTGTTTCTTAGTGGTAGGCATTTTTGTCTGTGTTTCTACTATTTTGCCTTGATTTCTCTTTATTTTGATTGTTTTCAGTAATTGTCTCTATTTGGGTTTCAGTGGAGGTTATATCTACAATCGTAGGGGTTGAAGTTTCTTGTGTTCCCCTAGGAAGGATTTGCAACACTTTATTAACTGGATATTCTTTTATTATCTTATTCTAGGTTTGGATGGATCTTTTAATGTGAGTCTCGGTATTCTTCTTACTTCTCAAGATATATTGTTTATGTAGCTCATATATAGCTGACTCATATCCCTATTTAAAATGAAAAGATTCACCAGATTCTAACTGCAACAATTGAAGCATATATAACTCCTATTCTTCTTGAGTATGAAAAACAGTGTCTTCCTCTTTGGTTTCCAGTAAGTTAATCTGGGGATCATCCTCTAATTCTTGGTTTTGTGAATCCTCAACATAGATTTTTTAGAAGGGGTCCTAATCTGTTGATCCCGTGTAGTATTTTTTGTAGCATTAGGGTTCTTCCTAAAATTTTGGTTTCTTGTTGAGTGTTGTTGTTGTTGATTCTTCGATTGATTTTTGCTCTCCATGTTCTCTAACCTATGCATGATTCTTTCTAAACTATTAGCTAAAACATATACTTTTCCATTTGAAGTTGAAGCTTCCTCTTTAAATACAACTTTCTTTTCATTTCTCATTCATGCTTTCTTAGCTAATAGGTTGGCCTCTAAACTAACAACATTTGTCCACATTTTTTCAAGTGTTTCAAGGTTTCTTTCCCTTAGCTTGTATGACATGTCAACATCAAAACCATCAGGGAACTTAATTAATACTAGGTCAGGTGGAGGCTTAATTTTGGCTGGAATTGCATTGTAGATATAATTAAACCTAGTAGAATAGTCTTGAATTGAATCATTAGGAGCTCTTCTAATATTGTCATATTCAAAAAGTATTTGCAATGGGTTTTTCTCTCTCCCATCTATTAATGAATAAACTTTGGAAATTAGCTAAATTTGCAATATGGTTGGTAGGAAAGGCTTTGAACCATTGCTTAACATCCCCAGTTAAAGTTTGGGCAAACAATCTCATTTGGACACCTATTTCATGCAATTCAAAAAAGTCAAACATCTTGTTTACATGCTTCTCTCTAGTGTAATGACCAGTAGCATACAACAGGAATATATTACTCTGATAATCTATAGGCATGTGATGGAGTTGGGTAGGTGTAACAAGACTAGCATATCGGTTTTCCATTGCTACGATTTTGGTTTGACTTGGGGGTCAAATTGTGGTGTTTGAAGAAGGACTTGAAACTGATGAAGGTGAACTAGATGATGATGAAGATGATTGATTAATAACTGGTTTAGTTGATTCGATTGTGGTAGATACAATTTGTGATGTTGTGGTAAAAGAAGGGGTATTTACAATGAATGAAGGCTGTGCAGAAATTTGACAGGTAGCAGTAGTAAGGGCAGCTAGCTCAACCAATTGCTAAAGGTAAGCACTATCTATATTTTGAATCAACGTAGAGGTCAAAGCTTCTAATTTTTCAAAAGTGTCCAAGCCAAATTTATCTAAATCTGGATGGATAACCCTTTTTGATTCAATTAGTTGAGTAAACTCAGGGTCTAATTTTATTTCGTGGATAGCATTCTCAAATTTACTTCCAAATAGTGAGAGGTCAAATGACAAATCAAAAGGGATTTCCTCTAAAGTTGACAACTCCTCAGGGAGTGCATTGGGTCTGGCTAGGTCACTACTACTTGCCTAAGATTCTCGGTTGTTTGGTTTTCTTGGAATTCTATCTGGATCATCAACTATAGTTGCAGGGTTTGGATTTGGGTTTGCCCTAGCATAATGAATCTTCTTAGAAGCTAGAAATTTAAGTTTTTAAACTATTTTTGTGAATTCTTATTTTTATTTTTTAATTTTTTTTGGAATTTTACTTCGGATAATGAACTTAAGGGGCTCAGGATTTAATTTAAGGTTTCTTTAAAGTTTTATGAGACTGAGGATCGAGTCCCTATTATGGTCACCAGAAATGTTAGCACTCTGATAATTATTTTGAAGTAAGAAGAAATAAAAATGAAAGTTAACAACAAACCACTTTTGGAGATCAGGACGTAACCTTCCTGATGCTTAGAGAGGGCTCTCTCTTTAAGATTTAAATTTGTTTTATTTAAAACAATTTTAGGCTAGTTATTGATTGCACTTGGGTTTTGTTTTCAAAATTTGGTGGTGGGATCACTTAGATGGAAAGAGGATTGGATTATACCACTGGGCTATGGAGTAGGTGTCTGATATACAAGAGTGGATTGGGTTTTAAGAACAATGTCTATAGGGCAAGATAGATGAGTCAATGCAGATCTCAAAGGCTAAATGGTGAATGGATTCAAATTGGGTCCAAGGAGCAATTAAGGGTTCCCTAGACCAGACTTTGGAAGAAATAGAAGAATTCAACGAGGATGGTAGAGGAATCAAGGATTCTCAGATCTGGGTATCAGAAGAAAACATTTAAATAAATTACTATGCAAAACAAAGTGTAATTAAACAAGTTCCATATGATATTTCCAGTTAATTTTTTTTATTTTATTACACATTAAATATCATGAAAACACAAAAGAAAGGTAACACAATAAAACAAATAAAGTACTTCACTGCAAATGGCTCATCTCATGAATCCTGTAGTGAAATGCTTTTATTACTTGCTCTAGTCTGCTGACTTGGAAATAGTACAATCACCCTTAGGTTTAAGATCAAAATAAGTATGCAAATGTAAAATAATCCATAACTAATACTTTGAACTTTGAAGTATTTATACAAAAGGTTTATTACAAAATATCTCAAACTAATTTGAGAATTAATATAGGAGATGGAAATATCTTCTTGCAGAAGAGAGAGACAACTACTGAGTTGTTTCATGCTGTCCCTGTTATTTTGGTTCTACTAGCTATTATGCTTTGATTTTTGGTTGTTTATGCTGGTAGGTTGTTTTCCTTTCACCTTTCATTCGATACTCTTTTGCCTGATACACTTTGGCTGTGCTGATCTATCTTCATCCTTTTACCATGCTCATTTACTTCTTACTATACACTTATAATTTACATTTTATAATCTACTGTGTTTCTAATATAGCAAATCATTCAGTTTTTGCCATGTTTCTTCATCTAGTAACTGGATGTTGATCATTTTCCTATATATCTCACGAGCCTCTAAATTTTTTACAAATGTAGGCTTATTGATATATAAGTGTTTCACCTCATGTTTGAGGTAATACAGATTTTCAAAAGAGTCTGGTATAATACTCTGCTAGTTCGTATACCAGTCATTGATGAGGTATTTGCCTCTTCTTTTGCCACTTCCCTGATTTTCTTGTTGTAGTCCTCTTGTATCACGAGCTTATCATTTATCACTAAGGGACTACGTAGTCCCTTTTCTCTCAAAATTTCAAACTTGGTCATAAACCTATCAACGGTTAGTTGCATGGTTTGGCACTTATATTCGAAATTTAACATTAAATTTCTCATAGTTAAGACCCTCTTGACTTACAAAATCGTACCTATCCTATCAGGTATGTCAAGTTCTTATAGCTGATATTTGTTCTTGGAGTTGAGGAATTGGATAATTCTTATTACTTCCTCTGACATTTCTCCAAGTTCTACTTTGACCTTCTGGATGGATTCTATAGACTATTTGATCAAGTCTATATTTTCATAAATGAACTGGATAGATGGCCAAATATCATTGATAGAGTTAATGATATAGACCCATAATAATCGCTTGGCCTTTCCCAACAAATCACTCAATGTTAATTCTTTCTCCAGGTTTTTCACTCTCTCATTCATTCTAGTAGCCTTCTGTTGTTCATCCTTGTGCATGACTTAGGCTAACCTACAATCTATCTCTAGGCAGGTAAGTTTCTATTTTAATTTTTCCATTTCACTGGTCTGAATGAACATTTCTTGAATTGCCTTAACTAACCTATTTGTTTCATCACTTGTGGTACCTTTTGTTGTTGATGTCAATGTTGATGTAGTTGTTGTTGCTACTGGCAATGCAGTGACCATTGGACCAATGGCAGCTAATGTTGTTGTGAATGTGGAAGGCATAACTGTGGACTCCGTAGGAATGATAGTTGAAGGAACACTCTCTAGAGTAGCTTGTTTGAACTGGATCAAGCTACCTGTTTCTTTTTTCATTTCCTTCAACTAGTCATTAAGTTAAAATACCAAGTCCATCATCTCCTCATGATTTGTTTGGCTTTCTAGGACTTGTTTCGTTTGAGGGTGTTGTGACTGAGGCAGCTTGAGTTGTTTCTTAAGGGCTGTAATGTCTTGATTTTTCTTCTTAATGAATTGTTCAGTAGCCTTGATGTCCTTTGGGTCATGGCCCAACTCAATGACGAGGTCTTCTAAGGATTTGATCCTTGTTTCTTTCAAACTGGAGGAGGCTTTTTCCTGTTCGTACTGGGCTAGCACATTGTTTAATGATTCTTTGAGCTTGAATGCTACCATTGCTTTTGTTATGAGGGTGGAGTATACCATCTCTTCAACCTGCTTGTGAAATTCTATTTCATCTATGGGATGCACATCCCTAGCTAAGACCTCAAGCTTTGTCTTCTTATAGTCAGTTGTGGTTTTAGGTTGTTGTACAATAGGTTGTAAGAAAGACACCTGCATTTTATCTTCTTTGATGTCAAAGGTTGTCATCAATCTACTCTTGTTTGGTGGTGTCATATGCATGTACTTATCATAAGTGTCTGCCTCGAGCCTCTCATTCCTCATTTTGATCTCCTTGAATCTTTCCTTGATATCTACTTTCTTGTCAGCTGGCCTAATAAAGGAAGACACCTCCAAACTCTTATGTCTTTGTATAATCTAGGTGTTTGAAGAGGAGGGTTGTTGTGTTTTTGTTGATGCAAGAGTATTATTTGTTTGTTTAGTCCTTTGACCCATTACATCATTATCAATCATTTCTTCTGATGCAATGTCTTCTTCAAGTTCATACAGATGAGTCAATTTGTGTCGTTTTCTTAGTTGCAACTGTTGATCAATGGTACTGATAGCAGATCTTGAAGCTTCCTCCCTATTTGTTTTGGGATTCTTCTTCTCAATGATAGGAGTTTGAATCATGGGAGGGATATTCATGGGCTCTTCCAACTTTGGGACCTGCAAGAAACAGATTTGGTCAAATTGTTTCTCCAAGTCAATTATGGTGTTCTCCACTTCCACCTATGTGTTTTCCTTATCTATTAATGCGTTCTCTACCCATTCTGATTGATTAGCATATTGTTCAATTTCAGGCATGGGGTAGTTGATGTAAGGTCCAATCTTGACCTTTTGTATGAGTTTTCTTATAACCCCATGAGGGTCATAATGCCAAATGAAACTATTCTTGAATTTGAATTGTTGCAGTATCTTATCAGCTTCAGGCCCAACCTCTTTGGTGTTGCAGATGAAAGGGCTCATTTGGTTTTTCATTTTAAACCGTTTTTTCTTCCTAGCAGCTAGAAACTGGACCTCATCCACACCTATCATTTTCGTGAAGTATTCCAAGGCAAATAAACCCATTGGAAGATACTTAGGAAATTTGTAGGGGGTAATTCATAACCATAGATCCTAATTTCAGTATGATTCAGCTAGAGGTACTAGTCTCCTACTCTGCTATTATTCACCAGATGCAATACTCTCTTGATCTCAGTACTAATTATAGGTTGATTGCTAGAAGTCAACATGTTCATGACAGGGTGAACAAAACATTCTATGAAGTTTGTGTATGTGAATGTTGTGTTATACTTGTGGACTAGGGGTCTCTAGTAGATGAATGATCTTTCCTTTCCTCTGGTATCTATTTTCTGAACCTTCACTAGGAAATTGTTTGTTTCATAATACAGGGACATATGAAACAATACTGAAGAGTATTTGAAGACTCTTTCAATGGGAAATCTAGTGAATTGTTCATGCATTCTATCTGCAATGAACTGGGCATAATCATACATAATGGCACGAGGCTAGTCTAGAGTGAAAATGGACAAGGATATGATTATTTCATCCACAAAATAGTCTGATGTGAATCATGGGATGCATGAGATAATCTAGATTATTCTCCTCCTAGTCTCTCAAAAGATAGAAAAAACATAGGGTGGAATTTCCTTATGAGTATGGCACTCCTCAATGACGAAATTCTAAAAAATTTGCTTGATCTTAGCTCGGTCTAATGTGGTGTGCAGGTCCAGCAAGTGTGCAATGGACAAAGGAGTCAAATTGTGGGTAGGTTGGATTTGAAGCATCTAGTTGATAAAATTAGTAGTAATTGAAAATAACAAGTCTTGGTTTTGGGAAATTATAGTCCTCTAGATAGGTATGTAACATGCATGGCAGAAATGTATAATGTTTGGGAATGGATGGGCTTCTGGGAATGTATAATTGGGTATATTTGAGTCCCAAAGGTGGATGTAATCTGCTTTGTTCAAGATTCTATCATTGGCCCAAAAATGGATTCTCAGAAGGTTGTGTTGGGTGACCCTGCCTTTGATTTTAAAACCTCTATCTACTAGGGTCAGGTTGTCAATATCTAAGTGAGGGATTGTCATTGTTCTGATATCTAGAGAGGTTGGGGCAGCCATTTCTATGATAAAATGTGGAAAGTTAGGCTTTATATGGCTTTGAGAGTGAAACTTGAGTAGTTGATACTAGGGTAGGGTACTAGTAGGTTCTCAATTTAAATTTTAGATTCTCAATTTAAAACGAAATTAATTAAATTCTTTCAATTATTTTAAGAATTTAATATTATTTCATTAAAGAGGAGACAATTATGGTTTTTTGCTTAAATACCTGGAATTTACAATCGGGGCTGCAATTGGTTTTCAATTAGGGTTTGTAGAGGGCTTTGGTAGCTAGGATGGTGTGCAGTGGTGGTATTGGAAGACATTGATGGTTGACAATTGGTTGTAGGTGTTCGGAATGCATAGGTGCCTCAGAGGTTCAACAATGTGATTTGAGCAAAAAAGGGTGAAAATGGGGGTCAGAAGGCTTTTAATCATGATTGAATGGAAAATGGCGGGGAAAAAATGTTTTATGAATAAGGATGGCTTTCATTTTGTTGGGAAAGTGGTTTTGGAGGCCATCACACTGATTATGGGGGTCGGGCAATATTTTACTGGGGGAACACGATCTATGCTAGATGTCGACACATAAGCAAATGGGCCCTGAGCGAAACTTCCCATATTGCGTGCTCTCGGGCCTTTAAAGTTCAGACATTGTGCAAGCACGATATGGGTGATGGCCGTTAGATCTGGGGTTGGATGATCAGATGGTCATCGCGTTGCAAAGTTGTGTGGTGAGGTGATTCGGTAGAGGTTAGCGGGACCCATGGGTTTTAATAATTTTTCAGAGTAATTAACCCATGCTTAATCATAGATTTCATTAAATTGCGGATTTTTGGGAGTAGCGGGGCTAGTTTAATCGACGAGGGTGGCAAGTTAAACTTAGGTTTAGTCGGGAAAATGGTCAAGCTGCGGAATTAGTGAAGCGGGGGGTTTTTAATGTTAGTTTAAAGGGTTTAGAGGGGTTTTTCGGTAATTATTAAAGGGAAAACATGATTTTAAAAGGGGGGAAAGGGGTTCTCACACTTAGGAGAATCAGGTTTAGCAGTAATTGACTAGGGAAATGTGATAAACTAAGGGGTAGGAGTAAAAATGAGGGGAAAGGGGTTTTCCTAAGCCATGAAGGGGTAAAAGGGAAATTAGTGAGTACATAGTGGGGGTGAAATGAAATGAAGGGGAAGTTAGGCCAATCAACTTATGATAATGTTTTTTCATTGATAATTGCTCTTGGACAATTGAAACACATAGTAAAGCATGATAGTAGTGCTTATGATCTAAGTAACTTGTATTTCTACAACCTTTCTTTACTTACCCTAACATTTTTTCTTCACTTTGGTGGGTGAACTTAAGCTAGCAAGCCCTTTTCTTTCATTTTCTTTTATAAAACAAACTATATACTTCTAACCTTATATCTTCCAAGGGCTCATATTAAACGGATGAGCTCCTTTTATTTCTCTACCTATCTAATGATCTGCCAAGATTAAAGTGTTTGGTTAGATTTTATTCTCTAACTATAAACATGAAATTCCAAGCATGAAATAGCCAAGATTAAGTAGTTTGACTATCATGGGTTGTGGCATGTATGACAAGCTACACACAACAATTATTTAAGACAGTAAAGTAAAAAGTAGTGGCACTTGGACTTGCACACTTTCATGATATTTTTTTTGTTTAGGGTTCATATTTTTTAATATTTTTTTTTTTTATTTTTTTATCTTTTATTATTTTTCTTGTCCTTTCATATTTCTTTTAGGACATACCCTCTTTTCAGATTTTAATTTTAATATGGAAAACATTTGCAGAAATGAAAGGTATGTACAATATTACAAGATTTAAGCTCATCCAGTTCAAAATTATGAATCCTATCACCATAGGACTATAATAGATTCCATGCCTATTTACATATATCTTGTAACTAATATTAATTTCCTAGAGTAATCATGGAACTTAGTATCAATTATGAATGAGTATGACTAGTGCAGGTAGATTCCTGCACCACTAGGAAGATTCTCTGAGATTTCCAAGAAGCCAAATATTCCACGAGGATGGTTGAAATCCTTGACTCTAAGTTTAATTGTTGATGAATTGAAGCAGGATAATAGGTGGCACGCAATCAGGGAATGTTTTTCAAAGTTAGGCTATGACTAAGTGAGGTTCATGTGTATTATAACTGCTGGCCAAGTTTGTAATTTCAGATTCTAATTCTATTAGATCCAAAGGCCTAAAGAAGAAATGTCTGTAATTAGTGAAAACAGCTAGAGCCAAAAGGATATATATAATATAGATATAGGTAGGAGGAGGCTAGTAGAGAACCATTAATTTTATTTTTGTTTATGTAATCCAGTTATCTCCTTAGCTCTGGTGCTGGGCTCCTCTGTCATGTATATTTCCCAAATCAACTAATACATGAGAATTGTCGTGATTTGCATACATAATGTCTAGTTTAGCATTGATGTATCTTTTGGAGTGTTGATCTTTTTCATTCCTTAGAAGTGTAACAAGCTCGTTGACTATGGCCCAATGAACCTAGCCCGTTTACCCTTCTCACTTTCGTTATTTGAGAAGAAGGTATGGATATTTTGTTTGCAGTTGTGTGATGTTATAGTTTGAATTTTTATCTTTCAAGTTTTGATTTAAAATATCTTTTTTTGCTAACGTGTGAAACAGATCGATGATTTGAGAGTTAGCTATGTTTATGAGATATCTTCCTTGCTTTTTTTTTATCCTCAATATTTGTTTTAACTCATTTTTTATCGAATCGTGTAGAGAACCGTCTCATGCACTAGTGCATGTTGTTGCCTGCACTTTGGTTTAATCATTCTTTTGTAGTGAATAGTGAATCACTTCTATGCATATTATTTCCAGTTATTATGCAAGTAAATGAATCATTAATTTAGTAACTATCTTTGGTATTAAAAGTACATCATTAAGAGGATCTGGAAGTAGTTGCATAAAATCATAATAAACATATTATACTTGCAAAGAGCATAAACAACTTTGAATGGATTACTAAAACTAGATAACGTATGCAAAACACTTAGACTACTGTTTGATTCTTTTGAAGTGCTTTTGTTTCATGAAGTTTATTTCCTTTGCAAGGCTTAATGAATTGAAGCATTTCCTTTTTCACAGATAATTTACTTCGAAATTTCATTTAGAGTTGCAATTCTTTTCCAACATATATTTTAGTTTTTTCGAAAGTAATTTGGAAACTAGGTGAAGGAAGCCCTGCTTTGATGCAAGAGATACTCTCTTTTCATAGAAACATAGTGCTCTAAGCCCTTATGCTTAGAACACCTCCACTAAGACATAAGTCTTCAATAAGGAAGGTCATATATACTTTTGCACAAAGATAATGTACCTTCACTGGTACAAGTAGATTGTAACAGTGCAAGGATAGGTTGCTTGTGTGGAAGGAAGATCATAAGGAAGACAAAATTTTGCAAGGGTCCACTTGTTAGATTGTTAGTCATCCATATGAGAGGAACATAAAATTTAATTATAGCATTTAAGATTGTTTATGTTGTGTGGAATTTCTTTACTTTATTTACATCAAAATTGTCTTTTACATTCCAGCACTAGAGTTGCTTTGGTGTCAATTATTTTGCTGATTGATTTCTGTCTCATTCTACAAAGATTTTCCTTTAAGAAGTAGGACTAGAGATAGGAAAAGTTCATACCATTTCTAGCATTGCGTGTGCTTCGTCTCTAAGTTTACAAAACCCCCGAGTTGACAATAAAGTGTTGAGGAGTTTGTCAAGCACAATTCATACACCCAACATGGGTAATGGTTTTTTTGGCATGTGATATTGAGAAGCGATGGCTCTCGCCCATGATGTTGTAACACACCCTATTTATAGATGAAGAAACTTGTTAATAAAGTGGATATAAATCTTCATGGATAAAAATATTTTTCCATGCTTTCTAAAATGAATATATGTTTAACTTATAATAATAATAATAATAATAATATATAAATTTAATTTCATAATTTTTTAAATTTTAGCAAAATGAGATGTATTATGAAGTATATGTTTTGATGTTTATTATGGAATGATAATTATTAACATTTACTAGTCATTTAATTTATATGATTGTGCTAGTATGTAAATTTTTATTAAAAATGTTTTATTTGTTTTCTTAATATTCATAATCTAAATACATTTTAAATATTTGAAACCTACACTAATGCTACACGTTTTCAATGTATGAAAATACATTTTATAGTGAATTACTCATGTGTTTACCTCTTTTTTTAGACATAGGGGAGTGAGATAATTTATCTTAGTTTGGTTATTCGATTTTTTTGTTTAGATATTTTTTGTATAGATTTTTCTTCTCAAAATAACATGCACCCATTTCTTTGTATGCTTTGAAGTGTAAAAATATTTTTGATTGTTTTTTTCTTCTTGCTTCGCCTTTTTTTTTTTTCTATAATTTTAGATATATTTTCTTAATCTATTTTTAGCTATACAATATTGAACAACTAAAAGTTTATCCTCGAAGACGAGAAATAAAATTCATAGTTAAAAGGTCATATTCCTTAGATGAAACTATTCTCCAAACAACTATAATTTAGTCTAGAGTACTATATGATTTAAAAGATTATTACTTTTCACTATATCATAGATTATGTATTTGATATATACAAATATATTTGCATGCTAGGCATGCCCACTATAGATTATATTCATTGTCATTTTGAGAAAAAAATTGTATTTATACATAAAGTTATGTCTACAAAAAATATCAAAGGTTACATTGTCATTACCAATGGGTTGATGTTGTATTTCACATTAGTACCATATAAAAAGAAACATCTCAACAAGACTAAAAGCCACATAATAATAACTTTTACCAATTTTTAAGCATCAAAACACTTACCCCATTATAAATATCACATTGCCCACATAAAAAAGAATCATAAAATTAACTAAATTATAAATTTATTATAACTTTTTATCCCCACTTTACCATGGAAATTCTTAACTGGAGTAAATAGCTCTTCTTAAAATACTATGGACAAATACCATGGCTTATAAATATCACATGTTCAATATGAAATATGTTGATATGATGTTTTCTTTAATTAAACAATTTGACATCAATTATTTAAAGCAACATAATTAACTTGGAGGTAAATCTTAACCCTTAATATGTGAACACTACTATGACTATTCTGGCATATTTCATGGAGGCTAAATCTCTACCATTCACCTACTAATTATTAATAATTAAATTAAAAGTGTGGGAAAATTATTCTCCTTTATATGGACAAGAAGATAGGGTTGCTACAAAATGAGGGATTATGTATTTTCCCTTTCCTAAAATAGTAAAATAAATCAAAATAGATACATCCTTCAAAACATCAAAATTCCCGATCATGGATAACAATAAAATCATTACTTATTAGGATTAGATCCATTTACATTAGAAGATATAACTACTTTCACCATCAATGACCTAATAATAATATGTGTATCTTTAGACTCGGCTTTATTTTTAGTAGTAGAAGATTTATGTTCCGTGTGTCTTTCCTTAGCTTGAACTAAATTTCTGAGTTGATTATCTTCATGGACAAGCTAACAAAACACTTTTGAAGACATGAGACAATGAGCAATCATTGTTGGTACCAATACATGTTCTTAATTTAGCCTCAGTCAAATGGATGTTTCTTTTAGGACTGTCATTACAACAAGCGACATCAACACAAAAATCCCAAATTATCTTGGACCTATGGCCTATTTCATTTTGGCAAGGTTTTAGGATGAGCCTCGATATGGAAAAACGCATCATTTCTAGGAGTAATTTATTGTCTCTTTCACCTTTCTCAGGAAATTTTCCTCTTAATATGTTTAATATTAACTTTAGATTGAGGGTTTGTTCATGTTGATTCATTTATTTTACATGTACATGTTCTTTAGGTGAAATTTTGGGTCCAAGATTTACCCTAGAGGGTTTCCTTTCTCTTTTATCCTGAAATACTAATTTTAAATTCATATCACAAATAGTGGTACCATTGGTCATGCTTCTAGTTAAACAAACATGAGTAGGTTTGAGGGTTTCAATGTTATTTTCATTCGAAACACAAGTTTTTCTTAATGAAATGATTCTACATGATCATTCTATAATGAATGATGATATCCTAACTGAACAAGACTCTCTAATGAAGGGGTATGCAGAAAAGTACATGAGGAATTGGAATACTTGAGTAATTTTGGTTTTTTGACACCATTTCAATCTAGGAAATGATCATATTCATCACCGGTCTATGCTGAATGGTGTCTAACTAGAATATAGAAAACTATGTTGAAAGAGTGATGTTTCAAAGTTCTAGCGATGTGATTGGTGTGTGCAGGACATTTTTATTATGCTTTTATATAGGTCAAAGGGAAAATTAATTTTATGGAAGAGAAATTCCATTAACAACCTTTTATGATAAATAAAAACCAAACTATGTCACACTTCACAAGTGGCATACTAATGCAAAAAAATAACTAAATTAGGACATTTAGATTTCAAAGAGGAAATTGGCATACCTTTCACATGATATCCACAATCTTTACTAATGATAAGTTTCTTCGAGGGAATTTCACACATTACACAATTTTTAGACCATTTATCCCTCTCAAAGGGGATATGAGTAGTTTCTACAATGAAATCAATATCTATAACCTTCTCTTGATAACCCACTCAATCTTTCTTCAGATCAAAAGAAGAGGAAAAATCTTTGACAACTCCTTTACTATAACCCTGAAACAACTCAAGTAAATCCCCCTAGGTAACTTGGTGGAACAAGTCTACATACTCATCATATGCCTCTATTATGTGAGCTCCAGTGGATTTAAACATGATAAGGGGTTCCATGGTTAGAATCCAAGAGGGTTTCAACTAGGAATTAGCACGAAACATAGAGGTAAAATGCATAATGAGATGGTCACCAAACCCTAAATTACATAGCAATGTAAAAAATATGAAAAACAACAATGAAACAGCAAGGTGTTGGTAACCTAGAAACCCCAAGTGGTAACTCGAACATTGGCAGTCGGGAGGTATGGTATAGAGACATTAATGGCGGTCATATATGAGTGACCGTGAGCGGTGGATTTGATAAAACTAGTGCAAATCAAGATTAGCATCTCTGACGAGAATGCCAAATCACCCATGAAACTTGATACAAATCTCAAACCAATAACCCTTAGCATGAAAACCATCATAATGAACATGACCATACACATGAATATAAACTCACAATAATCATAAATGAGTTGTATAGTGAGTAATATATTTAAACCATGTCTTATATGATAATTCAAGTCATACAAAGTCGAATCCAAACATGGAGATACACAAAAACTTCCACTACAAATAAAAATGATAGAAGATGAGGATGTGAACAAAATAACTTTTAACTATCCGTTTAAAGGCACCGAGATATTATCCTCTAAATATTACCTCCCTCGCGTATCTAATAAAAAATGCTTGATCAATCGTTAAAGGAGTGTATTACAGTTTACCACAATGTCTATAGAAACAAATCCTTAGATGCTCTTCATGATGTTAGTGTTAGTATTTTCATACTACCATCAGTAATCAAACATCCTCTTTTCATATCATATTAGGGTCCCATTTTGAAATTTTTATGATTCCACTAGGTTGTCATGCAAAAATTTGGTCACTGAAGGTTGAATTAAGGTTTCCTTTACTCCTTTTGGAAATTTATTGCTTGCTCGCTCATTTCATCCTTGTTGAGTATCCATTGTCCATAAAGTTAATGACATCATGCCATCACATGAGTCATGTCATCTCGGAATTCAATCCTTCAAGGTCTCATTAGGTCTTTTAGGGTTTCCAATGATCAAATAACATCTCTCACCATGTGAGGATTATTTGTAAAGAGAAATTCTTTTTTTTATCATATAATTTTATGTTCACTATATGTAATAAGTAATGTTCCTAAGTTGCAAATTCAATCTGTATATGCCAACTTCATTAAAGAAAAGTAAAATTCAAAGAGTTCTCAAACACCATCAAAAGATCAATTTTTCAAAGGAAATAGTCAAGTAAAAGGGTAAATTTTCAAAGGGTTAAGTGAATGCCAAAGGGATTTTTTTTTCCCAAGGGTGTCCAAATCATCATTTTCCACAAGCACTAAATCCTAATTTCCTCTCCCACAGAGCAAGGGTTGGTTGTAGAATCAGAGACATCTGAGCAGAAGAGTCCTAAGGTAGGTCATTTAAGCAAGCATGAGGTCATTCCAACTCATAAACATCATTTCTCCATCATTTTTCAAAAAGTCATTCCAAGGGACAAATCATTTACCACACATAGTGCCAATTTTATTTCGAAGAAGTTTCCAAACAAACAGAGATAAAGTTTACAAAATTTAGAGATTTTTTGTCGATCATAAGAAAATAATGAAGAACCTCCTTCTTTTCTTACACAAGTGTCATGGTTTTGGAAAAATGTCAAAAATACAGTTTCTACAAGAAGGTTGTTGCACTTCTGGAGTGAAATTGGGAAAATCAATTGTTCTCCTATATGAAGTGTCCAAATGACTTAATTTATGAGTCAAATGATAACAAGGAAGAAATATATTTCCAATGAGCAATAATGAGCTCCATTGGGAGTTGAGGAAGACCTCCAAAAGTTTCTTGCAAGATCACACTTCATTTTTGCACCCTCATTCTGCACTTTTTGACAAGTCTTGGGAGAATCAACTTTTGGAGGGTCTAATCAAGTCCATCTCGGAAACTAAAGTTATATTTGGAAACTATATAGGAAAATAGTTCCACTGATCTATTCTGGGCTCAATTTTAACACTAGGAAGGCAGAGAAAATCACCTTGAAAGATGGAGGGAACGTTTGACACAAAGAGGGCGTGTTTGATCAGTTGCCTATTAAACGCGGCACACCTAGGGTGTTGTGCTCTCTTTTGGGGAATACGATGAGAAAAAGGCCAACATATTTGGATTCAAAGTGATGAAGACATGCATCTTGTTCATTTTCTAAGCATTTGGAGGAAAGCTAGTCAACCAAAAGGGTCAAAAACCACTAAAAAATCACCTTTCTGCCTCTTTTTTTTCCCTCGCCACTGCACCTCTACTAGTCTTGGGAGATTGGAATTTTGACAAGGAAAATGACCTCCAAATTGAAACCTGAAGGCATATCTATAAATTATACTGAAAAGGATTTCCAATGAGCTATCTTGGAGAAAATTTTGACAGCAGGAAGGGACCCAAAAGCAGCTTTGACATTGGAGGGCGTGTTTCACACTAAGAGGGTGCATTTGACGAAGGAAGGGCGTGTTTGACATTATTCTCCAATTTTCACTGTTTCTCTCCAAATTTCTGATCCCTTTAATTTCTCAGGAGCTTTAGATACACAATATTTTTTTGTAATTCCCTTCCTTTCCACATTTCTAACATATATTTATAGGTTTTCGTGGGGATTTAGATCTCCCACTCGAGGAATTATTTTTCCTTCTCCTTAAGGACTATCTTCATACAAATAATGCATCTCCTTTTTGGCCCTCCATATTTTGTCATTTGATCTCCTCTGACAACAAGGATGACACTATTTCATTGAAATTCAAGGTAGTTATATTTCTACCTTTTGGAACAGCCAAACTATCCCACAAATCTCGTAGAGAACACAAAAAAACTATGTAGTTATTATTGTCTGAATTTTTTATATCAACATATAACAACATTCTTACCACGTTATTACATTTTTTTACATCCTCTGTCTCCGAGTCTCCTTCCTTCATTCTCAGGCTATATATATTTTTCCATAGGATCAATTTTTTCACCAAAGACTTATGTTGGGAGAAAGTCCCTAACTTGACACACAAATCCTTCGCTGTAGCTTCAAATGATATATTCGACAATACTAAATTTCATATACACAACCATATTATGGTCTTTTCCTTCTAATCCAACATCACCGAGTATTCTCCAAACATTTCCATTGGTTTGGTACTCATATCTACCATGATCCACTGATCGTTATCCACCAAAATATCCTCCATATTGAGCTTTCAAAACTCCAAACTCTACCCAATAAATTTCTCATCCTCTGTCTTTCCACAACTTTCCATCTTCTTTCACTGCAAGAATCGATCTCGCAGATCTCCCACTGAACAGGGTTGACCACAGTCCCTAGAAAAACACTTCAATAATAAAGACATTCCCTTGAAGCCAGAACAAATCTCATACCAAATGTAGATTTCAACTGTGTATAACAATTACCTGCAAATGAATTCTTAAAATAGAAAATATACAATGAAGAGAACATAAAATAAATACTCATAGGTTTTCCCCTGAGTTCAAAAACAGGGACTACAAGATCAATTATTTCATTATGTTCCTTTCAATGTTACAATACATATATATACATGTCAAATAATTAATAAACCCTAATATATTGACCTTGGATTATAACATAACCATATTTCCCTTGACTGAATCTACAAAATACATTGGTCAGAAAACCATCATGCTTTAAACCATGTGCAAAACCCATGCACAAAACCATGGGTAGGTCCTCTCACAATCTTTGGGTCTGCCCCCCATCCTTTGTTCCACATCTACATAGGTAAAAAATATCTCATCCACTATGTTGAATCCCCATGTTGGGGGGTTACTTCCCCGCCATAAACCCCCTGATAGGAGGTGGCTTCCGCACCCCTATGATGCCCCCACTACACCTAGTGCAACAAACATGGGGGCCTACCATCCCCCACATGTGTGCCTAGTCATGGAAATAATATAACATACACCAAAAAAATTCAAGGGGTAACCTCCTTTTACAATCAATACAATGTACAAGACAATACTTGATGATACTCTTACTAGGTCTCCTTTATACGTATATAGGAGACAATGGATATAATTACAATAAAATGGGACCATTAAAGGTACTAGCCTACATAACAATATACAAATAGAAATGGAATTATAAAATATATCTTAATTAATAGGGGGTTTTAGGGTTAACATGGGGTTTATATGGGGATTAGTAGGTCATATATGTTGAACTATAGTTTATCAATGCATTGATTGTTACCATCTAGGCTTTGCCTAGGAAAAGTGGATACCCATTAAATGTACATTCAATTTTTAAAATAATGAAGTGTCTTGGTTACTCCCAAGAATTAATTGGTATAATGATGTCCTATAAAATTCCTTCTACAGTAACAATTTATCTATTTTCAAGTTGAATGATAGTATTTGTATGGCGCAACTATTCTCTTAAGTTCAATATTAGCTAGGTATCCTTCTTCATTACAGTAATTGTAGCTCATGAGTCTGCTAAACTAGTCTATATCAAAAAATTTCTAATATACACATACGTGATTCCCTAGATCAAAATGCATGGGGGTGAAGACGTTTTGTAAAACTAGGTTAGCAAGCTTCCCCATAACATTAACTACAAGGGGTATTTTTTCTTTCTCTTAGGTTTCTTAATGCATATTTGCCTAATTTATTTATTGTATAATAATGCATATTTAATGGATTGAAGGGGTGGTATATTCAAACATACTTTTAAATTCTCCTAAAATATAGATCTTTTATTTTGTGTATGTCTTCTCTTTCTCTAGCCTTTCCTAATAATGTAGATCTTACTAAGAGGCCTAACTACTTTTTTAGATTTTCAAATATCTTTTAGAAATCTATTATTGGTCCTTTACACCTTTTATTAATGAATCATAGCCACTTCATGCTATGTTATGTGTCTTGGTATGCTTCTCTTCACAAATTCTATAGAAATCCACTATGATATTTTTTCATTCCTTATTCGCATGGAAAGTTTTACGGGTTAATATTCATAGGTGTGCTAATTTTCCATGGTTTTTCCAAAGAAAACATTCACCAACTTCCATAAAATAATTCGCCCAATTTTATAATATAAAACTATTTTACATTAAATAGCGCCAAAATAATATACAAATTATAGATAAAAATATAATAAATTTTAATGTTTTTACAAATATATGCCCAAATATATTATAGTTTTTATATTAGAGACTAGTAAGATTCGTTGAGGTTTATAAACATTAAGATAAATTTCCATTTGGCATGTTTCTTTCCTCATTTGAGGAACAAAATAAACAAGACTATAATAATATCCTCTTAATTCATCTTTATCCTCATGGTGTTCATCTACATATCCAATAAGTGTAAAACATTTTTTCAATTATTCTAACAACCTTTGTATTTCATTTTTGCGAGATTTGTAGTGATAGTTTTGAATATTGTGGGGAATAACTTCTATTACCTTTGTTCTATAAACTTATAGACAAAGAGTATTTGTTGAACACTTTGTTTATGTCATCATAATCTAACTAGAAAATTTCTCCATTGGAAAGGAAGTTCAAAGCCTTAATTGACTCTTCACTCACACCCCTAAGAAGCACAAGTTTTGGGTATTCCTGATCTATCATGCAAATATATGTCCTCTTATAACTATGTTGATATATTTCTTCATAATATTCTAGGGATTCACTCTCTCTTTGTATCATTCTAAAAAACTAATCTCTAGTTTCTCTAGAATTGTAATGATCCATGCATTTCTTTATGAACGTTTTCTTCAATTGTTGGTGTACATGTGCATTACCTCCTACCATTTTTAGAAGTTAAAACTTATAGTATGCATTTCCATGTATGATGACATGTGGTAGTGATTAGGCATTGAATAGGTAGTGACATGAATATATCTTATCCATTACTCCACACATCCCTATCCATAACCTAGTTATTCACAAGTGCATAATTCCTTCCTATTTCTAGGGACATTACACATCCAAAACCTTATACTCTTATCCTTTTATCATAAGAATACTTATCCTTTGAATTTTAGTTCTATTCTTGGAGCATTTCATGAGTTCCCCAGTTAAGATTTTTAGGTGTGTGTTCTTACTAAAATTATCAATTATTTATGGCTCAACCTATCCTTATCCAACCTTATTATTGACCATAACTCTATTTTAGATGATAAAAATCCACTTTTGGGCTAGTTAATTAGATATAAGAGTTCCTTTTATATTAGTTGTGCATGCACAAGGAACCATACCTAATGCACATTAATTCTCTGTATGATTTTTCTATTTAATTGTAATCTAGTCAAGCAGTTGTTTAGTCCATTGGTAGGAAATTCAAATTGGTATTTCAGTCTCTTAGTCTATTTCAACATTCTTTTATTCTCTATTCACTCTTTTTTATGCAATTGTTAATGTAGTTGTTTTTTACAAAACTAGATCTTTTGATTCTTAAAATACAACAAAGTATCAAAGAATTTAAGGATTTTGTGAAAAATATACTCATATTATTGTATGGCATATATAATTGAACAATCCAAAGAAAATGTATCAACTAATTATTATTATTATTCATACTCCATTTAACTATTTGAGGGAAATCCCTACATAATTCTTCTAATATGAAGTAACGAAATTTATAGTCATTATGCATACTAAAGAAAATATCAATTTATGTCTAGTGAAGGCAAGTACTTTAACAAAATGGATATGGATTATGTGACATCATAGTTGTACGTTTATACAGTTTTTCTCTTCCACATTGATTATTGTACAACTCCAAATGACACATGAGCTAGGTTATATTGGTTATTTGGAAATATGGATGGGTTGAGAGGACGTCAATTGGAAAATGAATTCACATATTTGAGCCCATGAAAGTTCAAAAACATACAATGCTTCTTCTCTAGTTCTAATATTATAATTCAATATTTTAAGGTATGTGGAATTCATAGAAAATATAAGAACCTTTTCATATCAATATTTCAAATTCAAGATCTATGTATTCCAGGTTTGTTTGTTCTTTCCACAGTATAAGAATTTATATGGGAAAAACCTAGAAGATGCATTATATAGATGACTTCATAGATTTAGTCATTCACTAGCTATATAAGATTATTAACATGGGGGATATCAAGATACTCAATACCCATGTACCTATAATGCATGATGATAGCAAGAAGAAAAAGTAGAAATCAAGGGATATTGATCACATAAATTGAGAAAGCATTGAATCCACTAAGAATATTTTGATCACTAAGGGAGGAAACCCTCAGAATGAGAGAAAAACGTGAAACACTTATAATAGTTTTTTTCATCCAAATAGTTCATATATATTAAATTCCATTGATCTTATGCATCAAGCACTTCAATAACAGAACTTTTTATATTGCATATCGAATTGTGTGAACAAGATGATTAAAGACAAGACAACCAAATATCAAGATAAGGGTGATTTGTTTTAATATTATTAGTTTGGTATTTGACATATTTATCTTAGAATTAGTTGTTTCTAATAATATTTTATTATTTTTCTTCCTTTATACCTTGTTTTAGACCTCCTATAATGATGGGAGACAAAACTACTATGAGAGTATTCAGATAAGTTAAGAAAACATTGATTATAGAAGATTTAAGAATATGTTACATGTTATTAATCTCTTTGTGAATCTCATCTATATTTACTAAACCACAAACTTAGGTAAAGGTAAGTGAGTTTAGTTCATACTTAGATTACAATTTTTTGGTAAAAATATACGAGGTGTGTCTCTAGGTTGATTCATGCAAGCTAGTTATGAAAGGATATTTTGTTTTTTAATATATTTTAAAATGAATAATAATGCAACAATGAATATTGAATATCTTAGCTCACTTTAAATGTCAACCTATGTTTTGTGGAAATTTATGAGGTGTGATTCACTATGTACTCAAATAGAAAGATCTTAATTTCAAATTAAATAGAATTCTAAATAATTGCATAGGTGGAATGTTGGAGTTTAACAAGTCATTTCTCTATGCTTCATATCATAAATCTTGTGATATTCATTGTAACTCCCTTCACAATGTACACGTGTGGATAAATATATCAATTCATTTGTGAAGGAATAAAGAAATAGGTAGGGAAAATTTTAATGATGAAACTTGATCTTAAATTTTAGAAATCATGGTGAATGTTATTAGTACCTAATATGTAAATTTTAAGATGTTTGAGAAAATTTTTATAAAGTTATTTTGATTTCTAATTATAATTTATATTATTGTATATACAATTTTTAGCCATTTTTTTGGTAAAATAATTTTGTACTCTAAAATTTGGGCTTATCATTTCTTAAAAAAATGGAAATTGGTGAATGTCTTTTTCGAGAAAAGCGTGAAAAATTAGCCAACGTGCAAATATTATCCCCTAAATTTTCCCATAAAAATAGGTTAATCCATTGTTGCGAGTAAGATACTAAATGAGGCTATTAGATATCCAATCCTTATAGCTTTTATAAATATTATATTTCTTATCAAACATGCTTCA
>APFE031256196.1:0-11788 GCA_000404065.3 Pinus taeda | reverse complement strand
ACAGGTGGAGAGGCAGTGTGCATGTATTAAAATGATGTATTAAAAAATCCACAAACCACAATTCATACACTTGTTCAGATACCTCCTGTGCATTTATGTATATAAAACACTACTTTTTTTTTGAAGAAAACCTTTAAATATATTTCAGTGTTATATATATCAAAACAATGGCTTTATATATACCAAAAATATTGTGGTACCAGCATGTGAAAAATGGAGGAACTGCACCATTATTAATATCATGCAATATATATATGTATTGTATTCCAAAATACTCATTGCACACATGGCCTTAGTCTCATACACGGTCTTCAAAACGGGAGCACACGGTCTTGGTGGAGGGAGTATTGTATTAAGAGTAGTGTATATTAAAACAACAGTCTTAAATATGAAAAATTTCGTATTACTATTATGGAGGTATCAGTGGATTACTAGCATGGAGGTATCAGCAGTATTGTGGATTATTGATATGTTCAATCAACACAATATTTAGTGGATCCTGACAACTAAACCAACCCCAAAATGCTACTATACAAGATCTCAACCAGTATTCCTCCACCGTATTCCTCCACCATCTTCAATGCCACTTTCATACTATGTTAGGCTGCTTAGAACGGAGCAGTGTGCAACCATGGTTCGAACCCCACGTGGCCCTGAAATGTTGGGCTTTAAGAATGAATAGATGGATGGAAAAATATTTTATGGTTATGCTATAGGATGTTTAGTGTAGGAATTTAGCAAAACATCGCATATTTTTGGTTTGTAAGAGGTGAGAGATAAAGTAGTTCCCCCTTACCTGTAGCATCCTTCAAAATTATAGGGTTTTGATGCCAACAATGCTAAAGATAGGGCCCATTTTTTCCTCTTGGGACAACCCTGTAAAACATAGACTATCTCCTTTAACACCTACTCTATGCGTCGCAACACCTTTGTTTCTCTTGTACCACCCATGCGTGATCTTATAACACCTAGAAATAAAGTGTATCTCTTCTCTAGTACCCTAGGCATCCCCTCATAGCATCTAGCTCTTACTTTTTTACCTTCATGGCTTTCTCCAAATGTTTCTTGGGAATGAGTAATTGTGCAAATGAATTTGAGCATATTATTTTTATTCCCTATTGCGGTAATCACTTAGAGTGTTTTCAGTGACTTGGCCTTTGCATAAATTTGCTATTTTTACCATTGTCCCCACTCCTCATAACCATCACCCTTATTAATTTGACTTTTCCACATTTCATGAGTGAGGGAGTTAGCTGCAATTAACTAGTTAAGGACGGTCGAGACTCGTGACCTATACCTAGCATATAAAATCTCATCTCTCATGCATTGACAACAAATTTATAACCATAATACACTCAAGAGAAGATTCGAAGAGTATTTCATATGTGTACCTACCTAATGATTTCTAGATACGCATGCATGATGTTGCTCAGATTCATATCATGATGGATTGAAAATGTTGATTGCCTTTGTTTTCTTATGTACAAGTCTTCATAGAAAGATGATTCTTTGAATGATAAAGTTTTTATGTGTGAAGGATTGTTCCAAACTTTTAGTACACCAGAGTAAGAGTGGATGGATTATCATTTGGTGTGCCATCCTCACTTTATAAATGGCTTCATGACGTTCAAGGTGGCTCACTCTTCTACTCTATAGGTGAAAAATTTTGATGTTCATTTATGTTGTAACTGTACAATTTTTTATAGGAGGAATCCTATTCTAGTAGAAGTCATTTAATTTGTGTTAGAGACCTCATTACTAAATGTGGTATTGAGGGAAAGTCATAGGAGGTATAAGGACATGGTTAAAATCATCAATAGATGGTTTAGGCAGTGGAAACGTTGATGACAAAGCATTTTCTGATATTTTTCATGTAAGGTAGAGTGGAATTTGAATATGAATCTTGGTTAGATGGAGTGGATGAGTGATGAAAGTGGTCTTGAGGGGACTCTCAACCTTCCCTAAATATGATATGACTTTTTTCCTCTTTCTCCAATGAGATTTGCTTTCTGTAACAATTATGGGCCCTCTTTTAACATTTGAGGAAAGCCTCATGTAAAATAATTGTTTTATCTATATCTTTAAAATGGTAGCCTCAATTGACCTGAAATTTTTTGAGAATGTTCCCATCATCCTTACGCACCTCCCCATAAAGCCTCTTTTCCAATGGATGCAAAAATATAAAAAAAAACATTAAACATGGTTCTAGGTGATGGAGTTTGATTTCTTGAAAAGTGTGCATTTGAATTTATTTAAATTTCTTGAGCATGTTACCACCATCCATATGAATTTCCCCATGAAACATCAAGACCAATGGATGCACGTTTTTTAAGATATGATAGAAAAAATTGCTCTCTGTATTTTGGCCTCTTGTAGCAAAATATAAAACTCGAGTAGAATTTTAGGAGATTGAGAAAAATGCATGAGAAAGGATTTGGAATGATGGATGGATGTTGGAAATTTATGAGGGTGATGGATTGACATGGACTTGGTCCTATTGGAGCATTTAAGAAAAGGAGGGGAAATTCCATGTTTGACTTCCTTTGACTACGTTGTTGATCAATTTTTTCATTTGGTGCTAAATTTTTATTGTTGCTTGCAAAAGATGAAGAGCACACGCATTAATCAGAGAGATATAAATGGAACGAATATTTTTTTCCACTTTTCATTTTTCGTTTCTTTCTTCTTTTTTTTCTAGGCCTACTTGCTCCCTCAATGAGGTTTTCAACTAGTAGATCTCGCTCGGTGCCTCAAAGGAGGTTTTGACCTAAGATATTTTCTTTTTCACTTTCTTCTCTCTCTTTTCCAACCCATTTACCATCTCATGGAGATTTTCAATCAATGAGCCAATCTCCTGTGCCTCAAAGAAGGTTTTCACTTCAGATTTTATTTTCTTATTTTATTTTATTTTCCTCTTTTTCCTTTTTTTCTTATATTCCTCTATCCCACCCTACTTGAAAAAATGAAAGTACCTTTCAAGTATATGAATACTTCCAATGGAGTGAGGTGCATAAAAATATGATATGTAAACTCCTGTGTAAGATCGAAATATGTGCTTTCACATGTACTTGAATGTGAGAGACAAATTTTTTTGACTTTGACGATATAAAACACAATTTAGGAAGAGAGTGATGCTCCATCTTGTTGATTTTTTGGAACCAAACCTCAATACAACTTTGATGCCTTTGTTTCACTTGCTCATATGGATCATTCTTTGTGTATTCTTCTACCATGACATTCAAATCTTCCTCTTTTTGCAGATTATTCTCTTGAATATATGGAAGATTTGATAGTAAACATGAGGAAATTTCTCAATATTTGATTCTAATGACTTCTCTTCATCAAGTTCAACCCATGATTATTTGGTCTTCTCATTTGAATCTTATTTCTTTTAATTTTGTTCTTCAATGACACCAAAATAATATCTTTTTTGTAATACTCTTCTTCAACTAAGATGAATACCATTGAGATCAATAGGAGATGTTAGGAAGTGTTGTAGCTCAACATTATAACTGAGTTGAGCTACTTCCTTGTGTGGGTTTAGAAATGGTGGTATAGGTAGTTGAGTGGGAGTCGATATTTGAGATAGATGTGGTTGGAGTTGTGGTTATGGTGGAGGTGGATGGTAGAGGTAACATGAAGTTGGGTATGGATGATATTGATGATAATATTGAGGATATTGTGAATTTATACCATGACTTCCTTACCAACCTTGTTTCTAAGATTACGTTTTGGGTTGAGATGGTCAATATTGCTAAGGAAAGGGTGTTTTCCAATTATTTTTAGATGGATGTGCATAACCTTGAAATTTTGAATTAGGTTTTTGCATCATACTTGGTTGACTAGGCTACCATGGTCCTCTTGGAGCTACATAACATAACTTTCTTTGGTGATTGAATTGCTCCATTTTCATCTTGGTAAGCTTCCTTCAACCTTGGTAATGATGGAAAATATTTAATAGCATGTGATTCTTCATGGAAAACACAAATATCAACATCTTATTTTTCCTCATCTTGCATTCTTAACATTTCTACTTGTTTTCATAGATTGCTATGAATTGATGTTTTAAAGTCATAAACAAATTTCCAAGTTTACCTTGACATACCAATATTGATGTTGATTTACTTACTCTTTCCCTTCCTCTTAATATGTGTTTGCATGTTTCACAAATTTATTCAAATGATAATTGGTATACATCACCTCTACTCACAAGATCAAGGAGATCAATCCACTCATCTATAACTGCTCTATGTAAGAGGGTTTTTAGTGTGTCGGATCATACATGATGTAATTTTTCCATCTTAACATTATACATGAACCTATCTATTAGATCATAAAGGCTCTCATATTGTTTTTGATTCATTCTAAAGATTTATTATTTAAGACCATGATATTATGATTTTATACAAATATCTTTTGCATATCATTCCATGATATTATTGAATTAGTCACTGAGCTCATGAACCATTTAAGATCTTTATCATTCATTGTTTCCTAAAACAATATCAACTTTTGAGTGTTTAGTAAGTCACTATAAGATCTAAAAATTTGACATTTGCTTAGGAGGCGGGCAATTAGCTAGGTTACAGGCTTTTGTAGAGGTTGTTCTCCATGGAAGGATGCAAAGGAGGGAGCTCCACTTCCTCCTACAAGCAGGCTATCACCAATAGAGGTAAAAAGCCAATAGATCATGATAGAGGTTCTTCAGAAGGAAGGAAAAGGAATAGTGAAGAGGAGAAAGATGGCAATAAATCAAGGGAGAATAATAGCACTACAAAAAATGAGGAAGAAGACAAGGAATAGGGGGAAAAAGACAAAGCACAAAAGGGACCATGTAAACCCAAAGCCGCTATCACATCTAGAGTAGTTTTAAATGATCCCGCTTTGCAGGCGCACAGGGACCACATGTAGACGTATGCAATCATTTGTAAATTCATGGGCTTATGGCCCACTGAAAGAGCTTTACAAACATGGATTAAATACCACTGAAAACCTAAAGGAAGCATAGACATACATCTTGGGTAAAATGGATTCTTTATTGTGTTCTTTGTAATATTGAAGATAAGGATAGAGTGTTTGAAGGAGGGCCCTACTTTTATGTAGCAACAGGCCTTTATATGTAACCAAGGATTATGAATTTTGTCCCAGAGCGTGAGAATTTTACCTCGATCTTGGTCTAGGTTAGACTCTACTCTCTACCTCTTGATTACTGGCAAACATAATCCTTATTTGCCATAGGAAATAAGTTAGGGTGTTTTTGTCTAGAATATGTGTGGAGATGGATCTCTCTAGAGCTCTACTGGATGAGGTAATCTTGGAAGTATTTGATGAAGAATGGTATAAATAGTGGATTATGAACATATTCCGTTTAGATGTCACAAATGACATGAGCATGGGCACCTATTTAGAAACTTCCCTCGCAGTAAAATAGAAAAGATGAGTAAAGCTAACACCATTAAATAAACTGATAGCTTTCACAAAGTGGTACACAAAGGAAAAGGAGGCAAAAGGGGGTTGAAGCTATAGCAAACAGAAGGGCGACAAGCCAAGCAGAACAGGTTCCAAGTTCTATAAGAAGAAGAAGAAGAGATTACAAAAGAAGATCAGGTAAAGGGAGGAAGTCCTATGGAGGAAAAGAATGAAGTAGATGGTGAACAAACACAAGATATTAACAAATAGAAAGAAACTGTGATGAGTGATACAAAACTGGAGATGGACCAGGAAATGATCTAGAGTGAGATGGAAATGGAGGACCAGGAACTACAAGAGATTCTTGACAAAGAGAACTTAGATCTGGAAGGATTCTTGAAACAAGGAACCAGGGAGGGGGTAGACTCATTACCTCCAGAGGAGTTCAATAGAGTTCAACAGTTGTTCATATGGAAAACTTAGACCAAAGGCTTGGAGAAGCAAAGAAGAAAGGAAAGGTAGGGTAGGGAAGGTGTGAAAACTTTGGAAACCACACTAGGATTAGCACCCTGAAACCCAGGAAAGAAAAGAGGTAGGAAAAAGCAGAATGAGCTATTGATGGAATGTGGAAATTTAATGATAGATTCAGGTAAGAGGAAAGACCTAACTAGCTACTTCTTTACAAATCTTTAATAATGAAGTTCACTTCTTGGAATATTAGGGGTCTAGGTAGTAAAATAAAACAAAGATTAATTAGTAATAGAATGAAACAAGAAGCACCAGATGTGATCTTCATCTAGTAAACTAAATGTTCCATTAAAAAAATAAAAGAGATCCATAGCAAATGGCTCAATCAATTTGAGTTTCTAGAAGTCAAAGCAGAGAATACAACAAGATGCATACTCACTCTTTGTAATCCCCAAAAAATTGGCATTATAGATGCTGAGGCATCTAGGGATTATGTATCAGTGGTCATGCAGCCTGTGGGAGATAAGGAAACCTACCTGGTCATGAATGTGTATGGCCCCAAAAGAGTGGATGATAAACTCAAGTTTCTAGACTCTCTGGAGGATCTTAGAGATAGACATGCAATCATACCATGGATCTTGGGGGGTGATTTCAACATGATCAAATCACTTTCGGAGAAAAAAGGGGGAACCGAAATTTTAAGTAAAGACTCTTTGACATTTCAAACTTTTATAGATAATATGAAGCTAGTGGACATTGTAACGTAATGGTATCCTTACTTGGAACAATAAAAGAGGAGGAGAGTCTTAGGTGTCCTCAAAATTAGATAGATTCATAATCTCAGAGGACCTTATGCTCAATGACAAGGAAATGGTAGCAAGAATTCTCCGCTTTGGAGGTTCAGATCACTAGCCAATTCAACTAGAGGTTCAAGGTATGAGTACCCCCAAGAACAAACCTTTTTGATTTGAGAATATCTGGCTTTCCCACCCAGATTTCATCAGCGACATTGCAACCTGGTGGTCAAAATATTTGAACATTCAAGGCACAAGAATGTTGCTTCTTCAGAGAAGATTAAAACACATCAAGCTTAGGCTCAAAGATTGGAATAAGATTGAATATGGCAATATTTTTTAGGGAAAAAAATATGTTGAAAGTAAAATGCAGGAACTCAACCAAGCCCTTACCATGGATGGCTTTGATAAATTCAAAAGAGATAAAGTCACAAAATATCATCAAGAGTGGGAAAACTTATGTAAAAAAGAGGAAATATTTTGGAGACAAAAATCTAGAGTTCAATGGCTAAAGGAAGGAGAACGTAATACTAGAATTATCCACAGATCCACTATGGTGAATAGAGCTCATAACAGGATTTCTTCGATCAAGGACAAGAGAGGTAATATTCTCAATTCTCATGAAGAAATAGAAGTTGTTCTTGTTCAGCACTTTCAAGGTATATCAAAGGAAACCTATTATGATAGAGAAGATTCCATCAGCGACTTTACTAAACATATAACTAGGCTGGTGTCTAGAGAGGACATTTTCAACCTTGACAAACTAGTGACTGAAGAGGAGGTTAGTGAGGTCCTTAAGGAGATGTATAATGGTAATGTGCTAAGCCCAGATGGTTTCAATGTAGATTTCTTTAAAGCTTGCTGAAATATAGTTAACCATGATATTCTAAATATAGTAGAAGATTCCAGGATGAATGGAACTATTTTGAAGGTGTCGAATACCTCCTTCATCTCCCTGATCCCTAAACAGGAATTGGCTCAAACTCCTGACAGTTTTAGACCAATAGCTTTGTGCAATGTGGTTTACAAAATAATATCAAAAGTTGTGGCCAACAGACTCAAACCTCTTCTTCCTACCCTAGTTTCTGTGGAACAATCTAGATATTTGGAAGGAATAAAAATTCTCAATAACCTCACTCAAGCACATGAGGTGGTGCACTCTTTGACTAGCAATATGAAGGTTGGAATGATCATGCAATTGGACATAGCCAAAGCTTATGCTAAGTTGAATTGGACCTATATCAGGAAAGTTCTTATTGCTTTTCGGTTTGATCACAATTGGGTGAGATGGGTCATGGCTCTAGTTACTTCTTCCAACTTTTCAATTCTGATTAATGGTTCTCCCTCGGATACTTTTATGCCTTCAAGAGGCCTCAGGCAGGGTGACCCACTCTCTCCCTTTCTCTTCATCCTCATCATGGAAGGATTGGGTCAGTCTATCACGCATGCAAAAGAAGCTAGTAAGATCAAAGGTCTCCAAGTTTCTGATAATGGGTAGGCCTTGACCCATCAACAATTTTTTGATGATACCATTATATAGGGTATTAACACAGTCAAAGAAGCTCTTGTGTATAAACAAATCCTAAGTGACTTTGCCATGGCTTCAGGTATGGAATTTAATCTCTCTAAATCTAAGATTTTTTTCTTTAATACTAATATTTCTATTCAGAGGAACATCTCTAGAATTCTGGGCTTTCAAAGGGAGAATTTCCCCTTAAAACGTTTGGGAGTTCGTCTAACTACTAAACGTTTACACAAAAGCATCTGGGAGCTAGTGATTAATAAGTTGCAGGATAAAATCAGGAAATTGACTATTAGATCCTTAAACTTGGCTAGTAGGTTGGTTCTTACAAAGGTTTCCCTTCAATTAATCCTAGTTTTCATGCTATTAGCTCTCCCAGCTCCTAAGGGAGTCCTACTGTTAGCGCTTGAAATTTCACCTCAGGCTGAAAAAGGTAAACTCCAAGGCAACATCAAACCACTTAGCCTCGTAGCTAGCCCTACGGGGCAGGAGAGGGCTCTCTCCAGTCTATCTCGGCAAAGATCTTCAACGGGAAAAGATAACCAATAAAGAACATTGATTTTAGGCTAGTAAACTGATAAAAAGGTTTGATTTGGGATTTTTAGGGTTTTGGTGGAAAATTGGGGAAAGGCAATTTTGGGTGCGGGGATTGGAAACAGTTTTCGCAGGGGGGTTCTTTGGGGCGAGGTAGGAGACTGTATTGATGCCTTTGAAAGATTTGGATGGATGAGAATGACTGGTGAGTAGCTAAGGAGAGCAAGCAATCACCTTGAATTCTCCTTAAACAACTGAAAACATTGATATTAAGAAAACTTAAAGGCAGAGCATAGCAACCATGAGTTCTACCTTAACACTTCATTTGCCTAATTTGCAGAAGAAAAAGTAAGAAGATGATTCACATAACAAACTTACAAGTACAAATAGAAACACACCATCAATACATGTAACCACAAGAATCCCAAAAAGGACTGCAAAACCCTGGTCTTTCGTCCTTTGCCAAAAATGCAGAGATACAATGAGTAATACAATAGAAGCTTTCTCCCTCAAGAGTCCAACCATGAAAATGATGGAGAAAGTACATAATATAGGCAAGCTAACATCTTTCCTTGCCTCAAGGGGTCGAGCTCACTATCCTAGGAGCTGTTTCAACCAATTCCAAACTGAGCACTAAAATCGAGGCAGTCAAAACAACTTGCCTCTATAAGCTAGGAAACCAATTCATTCATTAAATTTTTTCCTTTTTCATGAATGAATCTTCTATAAGAGATAAATAAGTGTCAAAGTATCATAAAATTACATCATTTACATCAAGGAGGATCGAAATCCACTCCAAAAAGTCAAACCTAGTAAAAACTGCGTTTTGCTGAGCTGTAGGTGCATTTCTGTGAAAATAGCCTGATGCGTAGCGCCCTGAATCTCAACGCATAGCGCGCTTTTGGGCCTGCTTTTGGGGCACTTATCGGAGTCCAAATGAGCCACAAGTGGGCTTGTTGGAAAGGTCGGGATGTCTACTCTCCAGCCCAAGTAGAATTTTTCAATTTCGTGGCCATTTGCCCCTCCACAATTGCAATCTCCCAAGACTGCTTCCTGTGTGTCCAAAAAGTGGCAGAAGGTCATTTTGTGCTTGTTTTTTGACCTTTTGGGGGCTCAAAACTTGGTGAAATTTCTTGGAAATTGCTGAGCAAGTGTATTTTTGCATGAAAAATCCAAAAATGCTGAGTTTTCATGAAAAGGAGTTGCCCATCTTCAGGGTAGCGTGCGACGCGCTATGTGTTGGGGAAGAAAACCTGTTTTTTTCCCAAAAAATTCATAAATGACCAAAAATACTCAAATTTTTTTGAAATTTGTGTAGAAGGTAAGTCATTTAGCACCATTCTCCTTGAAGGAGGCCTCGCCAAGATGTGGAGGGTATCGGGCCTTTTTCTTCGTTTTAGTGCCTTGGCCAACCGTCCTTTGAGCACCTTCATTTTTGCCTTACATACGTGCATTCGAGCCCAATAATGGTTTTTCATGCTCCAGAGCATGTCCTTATCTTTGTTAGCCTTGGCTAGCAACCTCTCCAAATGAGCATTGACCCGTAGAAGCATAGCCTCTCGCTCAATGGGTACCAAATCATTGGGTCTCTTACAAGCCAAGTTGCGGTCTTCATGGATCCTCTGCAACTCATCGAGAGTGTGCTCATCCTCTAATTGCTTATTGCGTTGCTCTAAATATGTGATTGTCCATTGTGCCATCTCTAATTTTTCTCGCAACAAGCGATTTTCAGCCTCCCGTTGCTAAATGATCTCCTTAAGCTCTGAACTAGGAGAACGGGTGTCAAACTCAATGATGTCAATATCTGGATCACCTGACAATCCCTCCTCAATCATGGGCTGCTTGCTCCTCTCTGATACCTGTGCTGCTGTTGGAAGCGAGGCCCCTTCCACTTGGTGTGGAGATAACACTCGCAGTGCTGATGAAGAGGGCGAGACCCCTTCCACTTGATGTGGAGAAAATACTCGTCGAGTTGATGCAAATAAGGCCCTGTGGCCTCTCTGATATGTGACCAATGGAGGGGAGCTGACATGTTTGGGCTCAAGGATGTCATACTGCTGTGAAGGTCCTCCCTCCTCATGAACAACCTGAGGGGGTGGTGGCGCTGTGAAGAAATCTCGAGAGATGAAATCCTCCCATGGAACACCCTGCTGGGCCAACTGATGCATGACCACAATCTTGATCAAAGCATAATGGCAGATGCTCATGTGTTGCTATGCTGGGCTCTTTCTCTGCACCAAGGGCACCATCCTCTCAATATTTTGGCACATGAGGAAAGGAATGTTCATCATCCATACCCGTGTGAAATGCATCAACAAGCGGATATGATACGAATACAAACGTGAAAATCTTCCCTCACAGGTGAAATAGCGAATGATGAGCCTCATCAAGGGCGCATACTCATCCCTCAAGAATCTGAAAGGAAACACACCAGTTAGGTGCCTCATATATACATGTTTAATGTAGGTCTCACACTGAAATCTGTCCAACAGCTAGCGCTTATTCCACTGTTCTCCAACATTGGGTATCCCTGTTGCTTGAGCAACAATCTCAGGTGACAATGTAAAATCCACCCCTGAAGGATTCACATGCCCGTTGTGCAAATGAAAAACAAACAAGTGGACTAATTCCCTGTGGTGCTGAATTTGGGAAATTCTCTCGCAATATCCATAGCATGATTGATGACGGAAACATGTGACTGCAAGTGGACAAGCTTGCAAATAGGCCAAAGAGGTGGGCTCCTCTCTCACATGCTCACCACCCTTACCACCCTTGTGAGGCCTCCTTGGCACCTCAACCTCCGGTGTTGACTCATGGTCATCACTTTGCTCATAGTCTGTTTCAGTTTCTGACATGGTTTCAAGTGCAAAATGGCTGAAATGTACTGCTGCTTCTGCTCAAATGACCTGTTGTTTTGACTATTTGAATGTTGCTCCAAGGGGACAAAAAACACAAGGGATATGTTAGGCAGGGGGAATTTTGAGGGGATTTAGGGAATATATATATAAAAGGGAATTTAGGGAAAGAATTGTGACATATACATCATCACATAATCATAATT
>APFE031256193.1:61412-78985 GCA_000404065.3 Pinus taeda | reverse complement strand
TTGATGGAAAAATGGATAATCAAATATTTAGAGCAGCGAAACAAACAACTTGAGGATGAGAAAGAGTTGGATGAGCTGTGGAGGATTTGAAGTGATCGAGTCAACAACCGTAGGAGGCCCGGTGACTTGTTGCCCAAGGAGAGGGAATCCATGCTTATCTGGGTGAATACACACTTAGAGAGGTTGTTGGAAAAGGCCAACCAAGAAAAGAAGCTGCTAAAGAACATGAAGAATCATTATTGGGCAAGGATGCATGTTTGTAAGGCAAGGATAAAGATTCTTCAAAGGAGGTTGACCGAGGCTCCCAAAGGGAAGAAAAAAACCAACCCGCTCCGTATCTTGGCTGAGGCCTCTCTCACTCACCATGATATTCATTAGCCTCCTCCTAGCAGCAAACCCAAGAAATTTTGAGAGTTTTGAGGCATTTTTGAGAATTTTACAGGTTTTGGCCATTTGAGTGGTCTCACCCCGTGCGCGACCAGTCATGGGGACAGCTCAGAACGGGGAAAACTGTACATTTTTGGAATTGTCATGCAAAAATACACTTGCCTATGGATGGGTTTCAGATTTTATGAAGATTTGGGCTTCCAAAAGCTCAAAATACATGCAAATTTTGACTTTCTGCCCCTTTTTTGAGTTGCAGAAAGCTGCCTTGGGAGAAATGACTTTTGAGGGGTCAAATCAACTCCAAATTCAGAAAATCCAGTGGGGTTGGAAATTAGACTCACAGAAGTTTCCAATGAGCTATCTTGCACCTGATTTGGACACCAGGAAGGCCCTCAAATAGAGCTGTCAATGCGCATGACCAGTCAAAGTGAGGGGTGCGACCACTCAGGGAAATTTCACTGTTTTGACCAGTTTGGCCAGCAAAACACTTTTTTTACTTTGGTTGACTTTTGAGGCATGTAAATGATGGATTTTTGTGTAATTTTCATGTCACTTAGATACTTTTACTCTCCTTGAACACTTCTAGAAGTTTCCTTGATGTATATGGTAAATATTTAATGCATGGATAGGTTTCCTAAGTTTTAGAGGCAAGTTGTTTTGACTGCCTATTATCTAGTGATTAGTTTAGAATTAGTTGAAACAGCTCCTAGGAAGCTGATCTCGACCCCTAGAGGTGGGGAAAGGAGTTAGATCTTCTATATTATGCCTTCTCTTACTCATTTTCATGGTTGGACTCTTGAGGGAGAAGCTCCTATTGTATATTTCACTTGTATCTCTGCAATTTGAGGAAAAGGAAGGCCAGGGTTTTGCATACATCATTGTGGATTCTTGTGGATTATTGTGTTGATGGTGTGTTTCCTACTTGTCATTGTAAGTGTGTTTATGTGTTCCATCTCTTATTCTATTGCTGCTAATTAAACAAATGAAGTGATAAAGTTTGAATTCATGCATGTCATGCTCAGCTTTCAAATTTATTTAATGTTTATGTTTTCCACTGTCTAAAGAGGATTCAAAGTCATTGTTTGCCCTCTTTAGCTTCTCCTATTTCCTCCTTTATCATCCATCTCAGCTAAAAGCATCAGCACAAACTCCTACCTTGCCCCAAAGACCCACCTGCAAAAAACTGAGCTCAATCCCCGCACCCTAAATTGCAGATCCTCAATTTGCCACCAAAAAACCCTAAAAAACCCCCAAATCAACTTTCAAATCAGTTTACTAGCCTAATATATGTGTTACCTTGATTGGTCATCTCTTCCCATTGAAAATTTAACGAGATTTACCGGAGAGAGACTTCTCATACCCCGTAGGGCTAGCTACGAGGTGAAATGGTTTGATGTTGCCTTGAAGGTTTGCCTTTCTCAGCCTGAGGCGAAATCTCAAGCGCTAACACCCCACAAACATCCCAAACTATGTTGTAGGCTCAAGCTTCTTTCATGCATCTTTGGTCACATGGAAATATACTGATGACCCAAAAATCCCAAAGTGACCAACATCTAGCCTCTTACCGGAATAATCCTCCTCTAGTGTCTTCATCTCAAGTATCTGATGTGGGCTACGATTATGAACATAAACTGCTTTGTTGCATGCCTCAGCCCACAATTGTAGTGGTAGGCCCTGATCATGAAACATTACCCTTTCTTCCCCTACTATGCTTCTGTTATTCCCCTCAACAACCCCATTTTTCTGAGGGTTATGGGGTGTCATCAACTCCCTTTTAATCCCTTCCGCTACATAGAAGTACTTAAACCCATTTGAGACATACTCACCACCATTATCACTCCATATAGCTTTAACCTTCTTACCTGAATATTTATCCACCAATGCTTTAAACTCACAAAACTTTTTGAAGGTTTGATCCTTTTTCTACATGAAAATTATCCAGCATTTATGAGAATAGTCATCAAAAAATATAACATAATACTTGTTTTTGGCCATGGACGCTATTGAGAATGGTCCACACATATATTAATGGGCTCACTCTAGCATATCCTCGGCTCGACTGTATTTGTCGTGAAAGGAAGATTTGGGGTAGTTTCCTAAAGTACACCCCTTGCATGTATCAAATTTCTCAAGCATACCTTTGGGAAGATCAGTAGAGATCTGTTGCAATATCTTAAAAGCCCCGTGGTGCAAGTGGTCCAATCACCTGTGCCACAAATTTCCAATGTCTCATCTTCGCACCCTTTCTACTTTTGTGCTGAAAGAAGCACATCCTCTACCTACATCTTATAGAGATTCTTCACCTGAATCCCTATCTTCTTTACTTGACCCGTGGCTATGTATTGAAGGTACATCTTTCCTTTCAAGAAGATCACATCATAGCCTCTATCCTCAAGCATGGAAATGAATACCAAGTCCTTCTTTAGCCCAGGGCACATACACAAAATTATTCAAGGTGAGTAGAGCCCCATGATTCCTCTGAAAAGTAATCATGCCCAATCCAGTAACACTATACTTCTCGTCATCACCCATCTTGATATGCATCTGGAGATCTTTCTCCTCCAAGTCAATGAATAACTCTTTGTTGCTAGTCATGTGGAATGAAGCTCCACTGTCTAACTACCATACTCTTCCCATCATTGATGACACCATTCATACAAGGAGGGAAAATTCCAATTCAAATTTAGAGGCCAAAGCCTCAGCCACCGCTCCTCCTGAGGACATCTTCTTAGACTTCTTGAGTGGAAAATTTGTAGCAAAATGGCCCAGCGCATGACAATGAAAGCACATAACTTTCATCATGTCTTTCTTCTTACCTCCATGATAAGAATCCAATTTGGAATGGGAAGATTTCCCTTTACCATTCTTCACCTTAATGACTAAGGCACAATTCTCTTCATCATCAGTCTTTGATCAAGAGGCATCCTTGGTGTTCCTCCTGATCTCCTCTTCAATCAAATCCGACCATAATCGTTCCCAATCTGGAAGCTTCCCCTGACCATTGACAGAGTCCTAATAAATATGCCAACTATTTGGGAGTCCTAGAAGATAAAGACTCACCATACCATCCTTGGTGTTAGAGCCTAGATTTACCTCAAGTTGAAAAGGTAAGATTCTAGGTCCACATCAAACCACGCTCAGCCTTGTAGCTAGCCCTATGAGGACAAGAGAGGGCTCTCTCCGGGTCAATCTCAGCAAAAGATAATCAAATGGGGCTTGAGAAGACTAATTTTACAACTAATCTTAGTCTAGTTATGAAGTGCAAGGATTTTATTTGATTTGTGGGGGTTTTTTTTTTGGAAAAAGGGAAAGGTAAATTTGGGGTCCGGGGATGAGGCCAAATTTTTGCAGAGTTTAGGTTGGGGCAAGGTAGGCAGTGGTTTTGATGCTTTTAGATTAAATGAATGGATAGAAAAGACTGTTAAGGAGCTGAAGAGGGCAAGAGGCTATCAAGAATCCTCTTCAAACTGAAGAAAACATTGAGAATTAAACAAAACTAAAAGGCAGAGCACGACAAACTCATGAATTCTACCTTTGTCACTCAATTTGTTTAATTTCAGAAGCAAAGAGAAGGGAAATAGCATACATAAACATAAATGAACTTACAATTGCATGAAGAAAAACAACATCAAAACACAGTGCCACATGGACCCCAACAAGTGCTGCAAAACCCTGGTCTTTCCTTTGCCAAAAATGCAGAAGTCAAATGTACAATGAAGTGCCAAGCAATCCCAAGTGTCCAACCCTGAAAATGACTCAGAAAATACATGATATAGGCAAGACAAACCCATTCCCTTGCCTCTAGGGGTCGAGCTTATCATTCTAGGAGCTGTTTGAACCAGCTCTAAACGAGGAACTAAAATCTAAGCAATCAAACAACTTGCCTCTATATGCTAGGAAATTGATTCATTCATTTAATTTTCACTTTTTAGTGAATGAATCCTCTAGAACAAGTAAAAATGTGCCAATATTACATCATGGTCATCAAATTACATCATGGTAGATCAATAGTTACATCCAAAAGTAAAACTAGTCAAAACTGGGCGAATTTCTGAGTTGTACAGTGAAAAATAAGCCAAAAATCCTCTATGCGCCGCGCCTGATTCTCTATGTGTCGCGCCACTTTGGATCTGAATTTTAGGCCCTTCCCAGAGTCCAAATTGAGCTCAAGATAGCTCGTTGGAAATCCCTTCCTATCTACTTTCCAACGCAAGTGGAACTTTTCAATTTTGTGTCCATTTGCCCATCCAAAACTTCAATCTCCCAGGACTGCTTCCTGTGTGTCAAAATAGGGGCAGTGAGGTCATTTTTTGAGTGTTTTTGACCTCTTGAGGACTCAAAACTTGCCCAAATTTCTTGGCCATGCACCAGCAATCATAATTTTGCATGCCAAATCCAAAAATGTAAATTTTTTGAAATTTGAAGCCCTCTAGCAAAAGCGAGCGCCACGTGGCGCAGTGCATAAGGAGGAAAACCTTGTTTTTTAGTGCAAAAAATTTTTAAAATGCAAAAATTTCTCCAAATTTCTTGAAATTTTGACCGAAGGTCCCTCATCAAGTACCATGCTCATCCAAAAATGATTCAGCCAATATTCGGAGTGTATCCTCCCTTTTTCGACGTTTTAGTGCCCTCCTGGTGCATGCAGTTTCAGTGGTGGAAATCACTGTCTTGTTCATATGATATGTCAGTGTCAATCTCTATGGTGCTGCAAGGTGTATGTCAAATGTATGTTTGGTTTGTTGAAAATGAGAAATGAGAACTTGGTGTCTTTATCTCCAATTTCCAACTATGTGCCAAATGTGTGCCAAAGGGAAAATACTGTGGGAGAAATAGGACAGCGGGAACAAAGGACTATAACCAAGTGAAATTTGCGCTTTTAAAACTTCTGATTTGTCAAATGTCGAGACAATGGGACAGTCACTTGATTGTTTGGGGTTTAGGGATTTTACAAATGAGATGGGGAAATAGGAATGATAGGGAATGATGTGACTTAGGGATAGGGAAATCAAGGGAAAATGGAGTACGAAGTGATTGAGGTGAGGGGATAACTTGCCAGCCAAATAATTAACACAAAAAACCTAATACTATTTTCTTTGGTAGGGTTTGATGATAAAAACACCATAAGACAACCACAAGTACTAACCTTGGATGAAAAGCAATGATGGAAGCCCATCTTACTTGTACAAGTGAAGACCCACACATTTTGAGCGATTTGGAGCAAGTTTTTGAAGTTTTTGGGGTTGGCAGCTCTATGCACCGTGCCTCAAACCCAAAGCGTTGTGCCTTCCCTATGCACCGCACCAGTGTATTTTTGCAATGAGAAATGCAGCCCAATGCGCTGCGCCACCACCCAATGTATAGCACGTTTTGTAGGAGAATTTTGGAGGCCTTCCTGGTGTTCAAATTAGGCATGGGATAGCTCTTTGGAAAGGTATTTGAGTCTAGTTTCCAACCCAATTGGAATTTTTCAATTTAGAGTTCATTGTCCCTGTCAAAAATCAAATCTCCCAAGACTGGTCAAAATGTGCCAAATGAGGCTGCCTCAAGGCAGAGTGCTGTTGCAGTCAACGTTTGAAGGTGTTCATCAACTCAAAATTGAGCTCATGATAGATCATTGGAAATATTTGTGTGTCTAGTTATCATTTGACTCATCAAAAATTTCATTTGGCCAACCAAGCTAGGAGAAAACTTGATTTGCCCAAGGTCACTTCAGAGGTGCATTCAATTCTCCTGAGGCAACGATATTTTTGACATTTCTCTAAAACCATGACACCTGTGTAAAAAGTGAAGGAGGTTTTTCGTATTTGGCCTATTTTGGACAAAAACCTCTCTTAGTTGTACCAAATTCATCTTTTATTTCTCAGAAACATCATTTGAGTGATACCTATCCCGATGTGTGGAACAAGGGATTTGTCGAAATGAATCGAAATGAAGGGGATAAGGGGCTTCTAAATTCTTGAGAAAATTTTTGGAGGTGGGGAGGGATGTTAGGAAGTAGGGGAAAGTGGAATTTCAAATATTGAGTGACGGGAAGGTGTCCAAAATGGCAAAACACAGGCCTAGCCTTGAAAATTGTCAAGTTGTAGCAAGAAACTAGGATTTGTGCAAAAATGAGGAATTCGGGGGATATCAGTGATGTGAAGTGTTTAATAAGGTACATGAAGGATAGGAGAAGGTGTATGAACATCTGGATACAATTTTTGCTGATGATTTGGCCATCCAAGAGAAATTACCTTCAAAAACCTAGGGGAGGGAAATGAACCTTACCTAGGCACAACTGAAGCATGAACAAGGTGTAAAATGACCCAACAGAACTTGACATGATGATGAAAACCCTCTGAATGATGGTACACTCAGCTGAATGGTGACATGGACCGACATTTGGACAAATTTGAAAGGAGTTAAAGAAAACCCTAGATCTAATTCCTAGTGACCAAATTTTGCTTGAAGACTCACTGAAATGACAAAATTTGACCTTGACACCTTAAAATCACTTTGTAAGAGCAAGTTTGATCACTGGAGGAAGGCTGCAAAGGCTGACACTAATACTTGGCAACCATGATTCCAACCCTTCCAATTTCATCACGACACTGAATGAACTTGGTCAAGTCTTTTGGAATCATCTCACCTTTCTCAATTTTGATTTTTCAAAGTTTTTCCTTCAGTGCCAATTTCCTTTGGTCACTCTTGTTCTGATACAAGTTCATCAATGCTTTCCACATAGCATACAAATTTTCCTTGCCATGGAGACTTGAGACAATGTGGTATTAAACTCCCTCAAGGATTATCCACCTTGCCTTCAACACACACTTCTTCCATTCTGCCAAATTTTGTGCATCCGATGCTACTAGATTAGGAATTTCTTGATCAACGAATTCCTTCAAGCCATTATCCTCTAGCACAGCCTCCATTTTTTCCCTCTAGGCTATAAAATCTAAGTTGCCCTCCAAGGCATACTCGAGCCAAAAACCACAGAAAACCATCTGTTGATCCTGAAGTATGTATTGCAAATTAAAATTTCACCAGTAACCAAAAACTCAAAACTTTGAAATCTCCTCTAGTGTATTGTTCTCACTCCGATACCATGTAGAATTTTCCTATAGATTCACAATCTCATGCAATGTACTAAATCAGAGGACAAAAATCTACTTCTACTTTCAACTAGTGGAAGCCAATAGATCAATGAAAACAATAAGAACAAGAAGAAGATAAATCAATGGCACATAACACAAGATGTATCTGGGGAAAGCCACTAATCAAAACCATGCTATATGTATTGCATATAACAGAAATATGAGTGAAGATACAAAGCATTTTCTCACTAGAAAAATTCCACACAAATATTCTCAACTCTCCTAGCTCACAAGCTAGCTCAAGCCAAACCCTTAGCCCATTCAACAACTCTCCAAGCCCCTAATCTCTTGCGTAACTCCTAGGATGAATATCTCGTATCTAAAGGGAATTCATGCTTCCGAAATTGCACAATTCAAACATAGGATCAATCTTTGATTAATGCATGATATTTACACTCTAGTAAATAATACCGCTGATAATACATTGTCCCTGCACTCTAGTCTCAACTGGGTCTTTCTCAAAATTGACATGCATGAATTTATCATGAGGGAATCTTTAGTTAACTGGAGTAGCACTAGTGGATGCATGAGTGCACCAACTGACTGTTAGTCCTCTTCTAGTTCCTCAAATAGTTTGGAACTAATTTAACTGAACTTAACTCAGTAAACTGAGTGATCTAATTTCCAACTCAATTTAAACTCATATTGGACCCCTAAAACTTAGGGAGAACATATACATGACTACAGAAATACTTCCGACTCAAAATTCCTAAGTTAATTAAGTTAATTAAAATTAATTAACTATTTACAAGTTTCTATGAGAATAGAATTCGATTTTAATTCTCAGTTTAATTTAAGGAAAAATTAAACTAGAATTTATTTTTGCCATTTCTCAACATCCAAATATAGACTAATTGTTTGCATATATGAAGTCTAACGAACCTGAGTATAATTACCAATATCTGGGATCCAATTGCTTGTGTCTTGGTTGACCAATTTCTTGTGTCTTGTGTCCAATTTGTAGCTATGTTGAACCTCCATAGCCTTAGAGAGTGTTTAACGAACTTCTTTAGGTATAATCTTCATAAATCTAGCCATAGAGTGATGACCAATAGCTTGACCTTAAGGATAAGAAGATGAAGACTAATGAAGTTCATGATAAAAAAGAGGGTTGACTCTGCCTCTTCTACCTCCTCTGTGACTAGAGGAGACTTTTCCATGTTCCATTATAAGGAGAAAATGAAAGAGGAAGATAGACAACTAGAATTTAGGGGAATGAGACATAATCTGGAACTCGAGGGAGAGAACCAAACTGAGGTAGGAAAAAACCCACTGAAAATACCAACCCAACATGAAAAATGGCTATTGGTATGATTTCTCCAAAACAACAGACCTTCATCGAAGCTATCATAAAAATATTGGGAAAAGCTAGAGCTTGACCAAAGATCAAGCTGAGCACATGAGATTAGGGCGAAACCAAGGAGAATAGTTTGAGAACCACTATAAGGCCTAGAGAAGGGAAGGAAATCTAGCAATTAAAAAAAATAGTTGAATGCAAAAGATAATAACTGAGAAATGTGAAAATGAAAGGCCAGTGAACATAGAAAATACCACCAAATTGAACTTCAAATCCAATCTCAGCGCATCACTTATGCCATTTAAATCGATCTTGAGAATTTCCACCTTTAAGAGCCATGATTAAGCTAGAGAGAAAGGGAAGTGTTACCCAAAGCTTTGCATTGAGCTGGCGACCCAACACCCAAAGACATGCAATATTGAGAGTAAAGGAAACACTAGCAAAAGCACGAATAAAAAAGGAGATGATTAACACTAAATAGACTATAAGCTAAAGGAAAGTTGAAAAGAAACCAAACATACTCAAGTAGTTGATGAACCATAGACCAATATATATCATCGACCCGAATTCCAATTCTCCTCCACCACCCTGTATCATAATTCCCATAAACATCATATAATTTCCCCATAATTATGCTTAAAACCAACTTGAAGCAAGCTGCAATATTGAATTTCCTTGCGATATGTCCCATGTATCAACCTCCATAATGCATCAACCCTCCCACTATCTGATCTCAAATACTTCCAAACGTGTAAGTCCCTTCATGCATTAATCCTGCAAATTGAGGGTTATACTAACACCCTTAATTAAACCTCTTATACTAATCTCAAGACTATGGTAGGATTCCCATAGTTTGGAACACTCTATGTGGGTCATAATCTTTATCTATAATTTCCTTACACATGGATCATGGAGAATATGGAAGTTCTTCAGTCCAATTCTGATCTAATATTCCAACTTTATATTAAAGCCCTTCATCAACTAATTTGTCTACAAGCTTGTTTCCATTCCTTTTAACATGTGATAGAATGGGAACTTTGATTCTTTTTAACAGTTTTGCTACTTTTGCTAAGATGTATTTAAGTATCCAACTATTTGAGACTTTGGAGGGGCTTGATCTTCATTGAAATTTTTTATCATACTAATTATGCTTTTAGGGTCTCCCTTTATTATCAATTTATGATAATTATTCTTATTAGTAATGATTAGGGTTTGTTCTAGCTAATAGTTATGTTACATTTTTACAATCAATCCCAATATATCCTACATAGATATGGATTATTTCACCTTGAACATCCCTAAATACTCCTCTAAAGGTGGTTGACCCTGGGTTACCCTTAGAGGCCTCATCAAAGCATAACTTTAAAAAACCTTCTAGAGGGGGAGATATTGGTCGAGACTTGTTTATTTAGGGTAAGAAAAGGTTACTTGAAATATTTATTTATATTGTTTGTTAGGTAAAACATGAATTGGTTAGTGTTAAATTTGTTTGGTCAAACAATAGTGGTTTTGGGCACATGGTTTTGGTTTCACATGGTTTTTCCTATGGATTTCATGTAATGAAGCCTTTAATAGGATTAGGAATACTTCATTATAATATGCCATGGAGGCCAACAATGAAGGCTCAATTGGTAAGTGATGAGAACTAGTATTGTAGCAAGGATGTTGCAACTCCTCGGCTACTAGCTATTGGCTACGTTGGGCCTGACCCAGGTTTAGAAATGAGTTTAGCCAAGAAAATCCCGGTACTACTAGCCCTTTCAGAAATAGTCCGTGGAGTGCAGACTGAGGTCTCACCTGAAGTAGTATGGGAGGGTGCTGGAACTAGGTTTCTGCACCCTAGGGATGTCTTGATGAGGGTTCTAGAGGTTCGCAATCCTAGTCTACGTGCTGTGCTGCTTCACGCAACTTCATATTCTTCGAAACCCGTGCATCCTTTGTAAATACTATGTTATTTTGATTTGATCCTTACTATGCTATTATATTAGTGCTTAGCTTGTGCGGGCCCAATATTATTATTACTTGTTCAACTTTCAGATTAGCGCATGTACTCTAAAAACAATATAAATGCATAAAGATAACCAGAACATAGAAATACAGATCTACAAATAGAAGCACAATATTTCGAGTCAAACTTGTCTTTATTAATACTCAAGTTCAGTTACAGACCCACCTTTGCCCTGCGCACTCAGCTGCAGAGGTTTGCGCACACAGTTGCAGACTCTACTAGGCCTCCACGCACTCAACTGCAGAGCCTCTACTTACCACTACTACCCAATACACTTCAGGTTCACTTCTATCTTCTAACCATGCCTTCGCATCTATCTATTACTTCTCCAAAACTAAGACTCACTTTACACTTAGAGCCTTGCTCTATTTATACAATCCCATGGTTTGCGGACCATGTGTAGGCCAACACACTTTACATTAAATTACATTATCTTAGGTTGGAGAACCTAGATTCTTGTGCTCTGCACTCGCATTTCATAGGGTCTTTACATTACACTTAACCAAAAGTTGGGCTTCAAGGCCCAAAAACATGTTATGGGGGGGATCCGCTGCCCAACAGGCCCCCAACACATAATCATCGTGACTCGTCCTGAGTCACTCTACTGGTGTGGCAATCTATGCGCGAAGTCCATCCAACTGTGCTTCTACGACACGAAGTTCCAAAACGCACCATGTTGTCATCATTTGGATCTACTCCATTTATGCTTCTGAATCATCTGCATTTGACTTGATCCTCTACTTTGATGCTGGCTTCTAGTATCTATGTTTATAGTCTCGCACCATTGTCTGGCTTGTTAGGTTGCGAAGACTGTGCTTTGGTTGGTTAGTTAGACAGTCAGCCCACGCATGTAGGGCTTCAGGTGACTGCCATTTACTCTTCCTAGGAAGGGTTCTCCATTAAGTTTGACTAGCTAGACTGTGCCTACGTCTGTGACTCCTTTTACCACATATGGTTCTAACCAATGCATTTTGAATTTGCCAAGAAATTTTTTGAACTTGCTGTCATATAACAACACTAAATCATTTACCTTTAATGTGAACAACTTGATATGGTGATCGTGTCAGGCTTTATCGCATCATTTTTGTACCCGCTAATGGAGTCCTGCCAGAAACCATCCTACCTCGAGTTCTTCCAATTGCGCGAGTCTCTCTTCCAAGGCTTCGCGGTCCGACATGCCTGTAATAGCAACTATCTACAAACTGGGTATGATGTATTCCATTGGCATGACTTCTTCTGTGCCATAGACTAACTTGAAAGGTGTCTAACCCATCAATTTTTTTCACTTGGTTCTCTATGCCCATAATACAGCAGGTATGCGCAAGTCCCAATTGTTTCGCTACGCATTACATACTTTGGTCAGCGCAGTCTCTAGAATTTTGTTGAATGCTTCTACTGTCCCATTAGCTTGCATATGGTATGGTGTACTTTTCTAATGATTCACCTGGAATTCCTTGGTGAGTGCACTGATGGCTTCATTAAGGAAGTGCATCCTGTAGTCACTCATTAAAATTTTCGGGCAACCAAACCGTGTCAACACATTGTCAAACAAAAATTTCCCTGTTGTAGCGGCCATGCAGTCCTTAACCGGCTGTGCTTCCTCCCATTGAGTCAAGTATTCTATCACATTGATGACGTAGTGCGCACCCGTCTTCCCCTGAGGTTTGATTGGTCCCACAAATTCGATTGCCCATTTTTCGAATGGCTGCAGCATCATCTGTGGATTGAGTGGCATCTCATCCCTTCTTGATGGTTTCCTAGTCCTTTGACATATGTCATAGGCTCGACAGTGTGATTTTGAATCTTGATGTAGGGTTGGCCACCATAGCCCAGTGCGAAGAATCTTCTATGACATCGCACGTCATGCATAGTGTCCTCCTGCAGCCCACCCATGTGCTTCTGCGAGGATCTTTCCTTGTTCAAATTTAGGTACATATCTTCGCAATATCTCATCATTTCCCATTTTGTAGAGGTGCCCCATGATGATAGAAAAGTCCACCGTGCACACCACCAATTCCTTCTTTTGCTGGACTGAATATTCCTTTGGCGCAGTCCCTGTGGTTAAAAATGGATTATATCTTCAAAGTGGCTGTCTGCGATGCACATTGCAAAGAGCTGTGCATCAAGTAGTCCTTCTTCCAAATTTGTTGGCTCCTCACCTGTCTCAATTCATGATAAGTGATTTGGTCCTAAATTTAGGCGTCCCACTTTATGATGACCTCAAAGTCATATTCTTGAAATAGTAACAACCATCTGCATATGCGCCCCCTCAACACAGGCTTGTTCACCAGGTATTTCAATGCGGAATGATCGGTATACATCTTGAAGTGCCCACCAAGTAAATAGTGTCGATATTTCTGGAGCACATATACCATTGCCAACCCTTCACGCTCAGTAGTAGAGTAGTTCTTTTCGGCTTTGGACAACCGCCGACTCGTGAACACGATCAAGTGATCCATGCCTTCCTGCGTAACTATAGCTCCCAGTGCAATAAATGATGCATCAACATGTACATGAAATACTATGTCCCATTTTGGGAAGAACAGGAAGGGAGCAAATGCCATTTTCTCCTTGAGAACATCCAAACTTCTCCTACAATCATCATTCCAACAATATGTAGTGTCCTTTTTCAATAGTTTTTCCATTGGCGCTATTATTTGTGCATAGCTCTTAATAAACTTTCTATAGTAACCAGTGTGCCCCAATGTAGCGCGTAGTTGTTTAACACTTTGCAATGCTTCCAGATTGAGAATAACATCAATCTTCATAGGATCCACCATCAGGCCTTGTTTTCAGACCACATGGCCAAGTAGGTTTCCAAAGGGGACGAGGAAGGTGCACTTTTTAAGATTCAGCGCAATCTGGTGTCATCGACAAGTATCCATCATCAAATGTAAGCTTGCTTTATGGTGTTTAACTAACCCAAATACAGTCCAGTCATCCAGATAGACCTTCAAGAACTTGTGGATGTATTCCTTGAACACGGCCACCACTATGCGCAAAAATATCGCTAGCACATTCCTTTAGTCCAAAGGGCATAATGGCGTATTGAAAACAACCCCATTTGGTTGCAAAGGTTGTCATGCTCCTATCTTCCGGCGCAATCTTGATCTGATGGTACCTTGAGAAGTCATCTATGAATGAGTAAGCTTCCTAACCACCAACATTCTCCAATACTTCATTTGTAAATAGTGTCGAGAATGGATTGTGAAAACAGGCATTGTTAAGCTTACTGAGGTCCACACATATTCTATTTTCCCCCTTCTATTTTTTCTCATGTACTACCATGGGACTCACCCAGTCGGATTCTTCCACTAGTTCAATAATTCCGGTGGCAAGCATTTTATCTAATTCATCGCAGACCTTTTCTTTATAATTTGGATTCAAATGGTAAGGTCGCTATTTAACTGGCTTCACATTTGGTTTCATAGTGATCTTCATCATCCTTAAGTCACCAATGATCCCCTTTAAATCCGTGATTTTGGTCAGGAACAAATCTTGATATTCGCAGAGTAACTCAGTGACCTTATCTACCATAGCATCATCCCAATAGTCCCCAAGCATCGCGTACTTCGGCTTCGCGTTTGTGTCAATTTTCACCTCCTTTGTTTTTAGTGGTGAAGTGATGTCGGGATCCTCAATTGATGGTCCTCTAACTTCGCGACACCCTTCAGTTTCTGGAATATTAATATTTTGGGGGTTGTCATCATCCTCCTCTACTTGCACGTTATAACATTCTAGGGCAATGCTTAACTAGGTTGCCCATGCTGGTTGAACTACTTGCCATGGTTCCTGTGGTATTTTGAACATGGAAACTTTTATGGCTTGCAGTGTGTTGTCAATAGTATTTGACCTTCAGTCTTCAAATGTGAATCTTCACAAAAATCCCTCATGCAAGACATCCCATTCACCCATACCATGTCGGAGTTCCATCTCAGTATACCAATTCATGGGTATGACATCCAGGGTATGGTAGAACAAGTGTACCCATTCAGGCTGAGGTTCTTCCCCATAGGCCTTGGTCCATTTCGCGAGGTACTTGCACAGGTCATCTCGTCCATCGTATTTATCTTCTATCTTTAGTTGTGATTTCTCAAATCGTAGGCGCACCATCCTTCTACATCCACACCAGTTTTCAAAATTTCCTTGATGTGTTCCCCACCAGCGCGCAGGTGTTGTGCGCAGCGCCCACTTCAACACATCGAACCACTGTTTTTCTAGTACTGTGCTTCCAAACCTGATTAAGAATTCATCCACCGCTATCAATCCATCATATGTTGGTAGATATCAGGCCTGGGTTGTTCCACATTGCAATGATATAATCATCATGTTGCAATTCAGCGTTGTCACCTCGTTCAACCAATTGTGCTAGCTTTCCTCTTCTTCATTTGAATCCGAGGTGTAGGAACTTGCGCGCTCCCATGAGATCCTTCCATCTACAGCTGGATTCACCCAATCCTGATCTCGTGCAGTCATCTTGTAGATACAATCCAGCCCATCATCATGCACAGGTTCGATGTAGCGCACTCCTTTGACTCGATCTAGCAAAACTACTACACATAGGGACTTTTTCTCGAATATCATCTTCTGCTTCTTCAGGTTGATGACTCCATTCATATCAGTGGCCTAGTCTATTCCTAGCAACGTGGGATAGGGATTATTTTCATCGACAATCTCTATTACTTGAAAGTCCATCTGTATGCTCGCACCTTCGATATCAACTATTAACACTTACAACCTCCCCATGGGAAAAATCTTCCGTTGGTTCGCCATTTGTAATTAAATAGGGGACCACTGTAATGCGGGCCTTCCCATACATTCTCATGTCTACTTTAGTAATACATTCGTGTCTGAACCCAAGTCTAGGATTACCTTATCCATTTCATACTCGCCAATCTGCGATGCCAATCTTATTTCCCTCCCGGTGCGTAATGCATGCTTTTCCCATTTCCAAACTATGCATGATTCCTGTGACCCCATGCACTTGCTGATCAACTCCTATAGTCCGTTAACTACCTTATTATCATGCAACAGTTTCATGCATGTCTCTAAAAAGGTAGTAAGCATAGAAGGATCCATCCTTGGCTCTGGTTGATCCTTACTACCTGAAGTAGAGGTCTCCGCGAAGCTCTTCTTAGCTTCTGTTAACACCCAGGTTGTTCCCTATGACTCCCAAGGGAATACGGCCGGGGTAACTACTAACCAATCTTTAGACTACAGCTTCTAGCCTAGCTGTAACCAGAGAGGGCTCTCTCTGTAAGGTTTGTCACTATTTTAATGGAGTTTTTAGGCTAGTTATGAAATGACTGTTTGATTGTTTTTTATGTTTGGTTGGGAGGATGCTTCTGATAGTTTTTTAGAGCATTATCTGCAGGTGAGACTAATCCATTGGGCAATGGGGTCTGTAGTTGTTGTTTCCTTGAGATCTTGGCTTAAGTGCAGCTGGAATTACAGGGCCTGTATGTATTTCATAAAACAAAATGTAAATTGTGAGGGTGAAATGAGAAACAACTAGCAAAGAGCATTCAAGGATTCTTTACTGAGCTGGGTAGTGGGAAAGAGGTCTATTACTTAGGAGCAATTACTTGAATTCCTGAAATAATAGAGCACTGTGATGATATAGTATAAAAGGTAGCATTTAAGAATTACTCTTTCGATACCATAACTGAAGAAAACATATGAAACAGCTTGGATTGAGCTCAGGGTAATCAATGATTAAGTCCTGGGACTATTCTTTTTCCTTGCTATTTAGATATTGAGTATATGGAAAACATGAAAGATATATGAAAGTATAGCAAACATATATGTAACAGAGAGTAACGAGAAGACTTATTGAGCCATGGAATACACAGGAATCCTGCAACTTTCAACCATACACCAGCAAGACATCAAGAGACACAATGCTTCGGGAAATCCCATCATCCTTTGTATTAGTTGTCTGAAGATTTACAACATAAGAGTAATAGAATAGATATCAAGAGATTTCTTACATCCGGAGTCCAACCCCTGCTAACAAATGCGAGGGGAAATATATAGGAGTCTGTTTACAAAATACCTCAGGCATTGAGTCATCTAAGAGGGAAAATATCTTCTTTCACTCGTACAGGGCTTATAGATGAGAAGTTATTACAATCTTAAATGAGTTATAAAGGCTCTTAACTCCCGTCAGAGCAAATTTGACCTTTGGGGCTCACGGAGTCGGTTGAGCGGCTTTAACATAACTGCTGAATGACGTGTTTGTGCAGTTGTTACTTCCTGTGTCTTCTTGGCCCTGCCACCTGTGCCTGCTGATTCTGTTGTTGTAGCCGTGTACCTGTGCTGAGTTGGCTCAGCGTCTTAATACCTGCTGATGTGTCATTGTCCTACTGTGTATGACATGCAAACTTTTTTCTGGAGAGAAAATCGTGATTACTGACTTTGGTTCAACAGTAATCTTATCAATTCCTGCCATGTATCTAATGGAGGCAACTGATGTTTCAAAATTGACCCCATGGTCTCATCAGCCTTTGTATACTTATAAAAGTGAGGGGGCTCATCAAATAAGTGTGCAATTTCATTTCTAATAAAAAATAAATTATCTATTCTATCAAAAAGAATTTGCCCTGTTACTAGGCCAGCTTCTGAAGATGTACTAGGTGCCTCAGCAATCTGTGTTGCTGCAAAACTGCTTACTCTCTTGACATATTTCTCGTGGGAGAGTAATTTTCCTGAAGGATCTAATATGCTGGGGAGCCCCCTATCCTGCAAG
>APFE031256193.1:15654-57912 GCA_000404065.3 Pinus taeda | reverse complement strand
AGGGAACTGGTTGACCTGAGGCAGCTTGAAGATTGGGAGGGAGGACTCCCAAATGCCTAGAATATCTGTTCCATCTTTGTGCTTAGCCCTGAGCTCATTTAGCAGATGAATGTGGAACTTACATTTGGATGGGCTGTCCTCTGAGATTTGGTAATCTAGGTCTGCCAAATCTTGCCAATCCAGCTCTCTCTTGGGGGCATTCAGGGGAGTAACATTGAGGGCTACTGATGCCGAGGGGGTATCCATGTCTGTTTGAATGTTTTTTTGACAACTGATGAACGTGCTACCTAAGAAAGTTGAATTCAGAGGAATGCAGAGTAGCAGGATTGATTTATAGCAGAATAGAATACTGTTGGGCTCTCCGAGAAGGCTTCTTACACAATTTAGCAGACCTCCTTTGATAATTTAGGAACAGGTTATGAGTTCACGATTGCGCGAACAGGGAAGGGTTTTCACTAAAATTTTAGTGCGAAATGGCTCTGCCAGTGAAATTCGACCGTTAATTGTTTGAGGGGGAGCTGGATATGTTTGGTTTTGTGGTGAATTCTTAGTCTTCTGCCATGTTTGGGTATTTTTTACAATTTACTGTGAATAAACCAGTTTGCAAGGAGGTTCACGGGCAAATACCTGTTTAACCAGTTGCTCGAGACGAAACAGCAGTTGGGTGCGAGCTTTGAACTTCTGTGGATGGTCTGGAGTTGGCTGGCAAACTGTTCATCGTAATATGCATGCAGAAAGAGCAGAGGTGATTTTTACAAAAAGTGACAAAAGACACGAAAAATCGTTAAAATATGGCTTTTTCGGTTTATTGGCGCGTTTTTTGAGTGACGTCAGCATGATGTCAGCAAGTGGGTCCGGGTGGGATGACGTCAGCAGGATGTCATCAGGTGACGTGGCGGCCTGAGACCAGTCCACGGGGGCAGTGAGGTGGCGGCTAGGTGGACGAATGGAGGGCAAGGTGCGCGGTCATGGCGCTGACGTAGGCGACAACGGGATGGTGACGCAGGCGCACAGGTGTCATCATATTGGGCCCCCTCCTGCACGGCAAGGAATCTGTCAGAGGGGGCTCCGACGGAGTTTGGGAGCTACGCGTGTCCCCGCGTGACGTCATCGTCTGACAGATATCGGAAGGTATCTGTCGGACATCGGGGGCCTTCCGAAATCCACGAGGACCGTTGGATTTCAGGTTCGCGATCTGATGGCTGTCGGGAAGCGAACATGCACGGAGGGTAAAGCCAATGGCAATTAAATGTCGGACGTCGAGTCCCTCCGAAATTTTAATTGGCCGTAGATTCTGGAAAGGCCGCGATCGGACGGATATCAGGCCAGCAAGTTGCACGACGGATAAAGTCACTAAGCGGTTTAAAATAATAATATTTATCGGCAAGTGCGCCTGGCGGGACCCTTTGGTTTATGAGTGATTTTCAATGATTTCTAATGATTTTCTTTGATAAAATCATTTACCCGACGACATTAGGAAAACGACAAGAAACAAAGGTTTTTTCACAAAATTTTTGCACAAAGGATATGAGGGGTAAAACTTAGGATAGGCGGGTTTGATGGGTTTATATATAAAAAAAAAAGGCGCAAATTGGCTCCCGACCTTAGGATAAGGTGGGGAAGGTATGTTTTATCAAATTTTTGCCTTTTAGTGGTATAAGGGTGCCCAAAAGGGTTTTTATTCAAGGGTCTTTAGGCAAAAATGGGGAATAGGCTAAGCAGATGGGTTCTGATGGGGATAAGGGAGTAGACTTGGGTTCTTGGACTTAACCAGATGTTAATCCAATGCCCTGGGAGTGGAAATTATGGCTATAATGCCAAGGAGGGGATATTTATACTTTGTTTGGGGTTTATACACCATGGTGTTATAGTAATAGGGGAAGTGAAGTATAGGGAGCTAGATAATAGAGTTAGAGGTTAATGTGGGGGGAAATGTGAAAGAAGACCAATACAACTAAGTTTTGTTGAGAACAACTTAGTGTAAAGAGTAGATCAAAATGAAAAGATTTTTGCACAAGAAATGTGGCTTTTAAAGGCCACAAGAACCACCATAAGGCCTTGAGTCTCTCTTGTATACACAACTTGTGAAGGGATGTTAGTAATGAGTGGTATACAAATAGAAAAGGGAAGTTAGTCATGCTCCACTGTGTTGCTTTGCCTGTACCTGGTTAGCAAATTTGATCTTGGAAGAGTCACCACTTCTGCAACCCCATCTACCTACCCAACTATTTTGCCTAGCTTTTTTATTTCTTCTTGGAGGGTGCACTTGGACTTGCAAACCCCTTGTGTGCCTTTTCTTTTCCATTGGCTTTTTGCTTTCATTTCCTATCTAGCACTACCCTTATTTCTTCCAAGGCCCCAGATTAAACAGTTGGGAACCTTAGTTTCTCTACCTAACTACTGATCTGCCAAGATTAAACAGTTTGGACAGATTTCTTTCTCTATTCTACAACATAAATTGAAAACATGGCATGATCCAGATTGGACTGTTGGATCATCCATCAGAACATTAATGAGTATGAAGGCATATACACACCTTGTCTTTTCTTGCAAATATGGAACCTTTGTAGCAGCAAAGTGGAGCATATTTGGCACTTGAATTTGCCAATCATGAAATATGAAACCTATTGGTATAGGTATCCAACAGCTTCCAAGAATGTCTCCTTTGTGCATTCTAGGTCAAACTCAGGTTCCTTTGTAGGAGCCTTACGAACCCATGTATCTTCCTCAGGTTGCTTCCCCTTTTCCTCCCTTGTGGTCAGACCACTTGTGAGCATCATGTTCAAATTTGGGTCGTCTTCGCGTGGTTTAGACCTCATCATTTGGATATTCTGAGTCGGAGGAGGCTAGAGTACCCATTTCTCGCTTATCTGTGCAATTGACATAGGAGAATCTGTCATTTCATGATCAAAATTAGCACAATATGAACAATATATTCTCGTCTACTTGGTACAATCGTGGGCGTAGTACCATGGTCCTCTGCAATTGTAACAAATTAATTATCCACGACCCCTTCCTAGCCCCATTCTTCCTCGTCCTCGACCTCACCCCTAAAATCCCGCGTGTGCCATCCCCATCGCTAGGTCGATGGCTCATGTTTCTTTTTCTATCTACATCTGATATGCTAGGGTCTGATCCATCATTAGCTCACAACTGCAACAAGTACACTCGTCGTGGCCTACTGACCTGCAGAAATTACAAAACAATTGTTGGGGAGTCTATGTATACTTTTGCAACAAATGACAATTATCCATCATGTGTTTTCCTCCAATCTAACAGATCGCGCACCATAGCGTAGGTGTTTCACTCGGCCCTGCCTGTGCCTTTGGTCTCAACGGCATTGGTCCCCCTCCTACCAAGTAATTCGCGAATACTGGACAGTGGTCCTTGTCATGGCCCTGGCCTTCGCATTTTATGCACCACACTTCCTCACACGCTTCTGGCCGTGGTGCCTTGTCTTGCTTCAAGCTTTACATTTCCAGGCAGAGATTCTGGAGTTATGCATGGATTTCTTGAACTCCCAGCCGCGGATCCCATATCGGTGTCTCATGCAACCTCATTGCCATTTCCAACACTTCGGCCTGGGTAGAAAGTTTCTGTTGCGACAATGCTGTCCTTAGGTGTGGTGTTAGAGATGCCACAAACCATGCATGATGTTGTGCATCTGTGAGCAGCATATTAGCCTCAGGGATTGTACTCTTCAGTCGCTAATCCAGATCCTAGGGAGTCTCGCCTGGAAGCATCGTGATCTCTTTAATTCCAATGATTGACTGTCTCTGATTTCGGCTGGCTAAATTCTCTGTTCAACACATTCTGGATCTCTGCTGTCCCTGCATTTGGGTGGTCATTAGAGTTCTTGATATACCATGCCAACACGTGATCCTGTAGCATGCTTACCAATGTAGCCTTCTTAATATTGTTGTCTGTGACCCCTTGCGCTTCCCACACTGCTCTTACCACGAACTAGAATTGGTCCAGATCCTCATTCCCTACTCCTCTGAATATGGGTAGCTTGATCATGCTTGCCATGCTGAACTGCGGGTTTGGTGGAGGTGGAGTGGGTGGAGATGAAGGTGAAGGAGATGAAGTGGGTGGTGGCATGGGTGGAGGTGGTAACTGCGGAATGCACTGTCTTATCAAACTAACCACACTTCTTGGAGAGACCCGAGTGAGATCCTCCTCACTCTCTCACGAAGGTGAAATTAAGGGATTGTTTCCTAATTCCCTGCTACCTTTGTAGATCTTTCCGCTCCACGTCATTCCAAACATTAATGTATTCACATAACCCACTTTTCACATAACAACATCTTAATCCAGGTATTTAGAGATTTAATGTACTTACCTCGCAGTCCCTTGAGAAAACGTCGTTCTGCTTCACTGTAGCTCATGGTTGTGTCTACTACAAACTCAGTGATAAATCCTCCTATTATCTGGTCGAGCCAATGGTCCATAGCTCGTGCGATTTTATCATCTGATGCCTCTAGTCTGCACACTAATTCCAGAGTCCACACTATCATTTGGTCGAGTTTACGCCTTCCTTGGCTATCAACTAACCTCGTGATCCACTCATACAGATCAGAAGGAAAGGACATGAAGAAGATCTTGTGGATTTCTGTATACACATAGCAATCCAGCCACCTTTTCTCAGATGCCTGTGGAGTTATATTTTCCTGTGTCGCAAACTCATGAATCTTCTTGTCCAACTTCTTTTCAATTTCCTTCTTTGTTGGGTTCCAGTGGCACGACACCAGACATCCCTTAGGTAGATCCCATCCTGGCAATGGAAACATTTGTTGGCTACATGGGGCCTGACCTAGGTTCAGTAGTGAGTTTAACCTTGTGTTACCCTTAGAGGCCTCATCAAAGCATAACTTTAAAAAACCTTCTAGAGGGGGAGATATTGGTCAAGAATTATTGATTTAGGGTAAGAAAAGGTTACTTGAAATATTTATTTATATTGTTTGTTAGGTAAAACATGAATTGGTTAAAGAGTTAAATTTTTTGGGTCAAACAACAGTAGTTTTGGTTTCCCATGGCTTTTCCTATGGATTTCATGTATGAAGCCTTTAATAGGATTAGGAATACTTCATTATAATATGCCAGGGAGGCCAACAATGAAGGCTCAATTGGTAAGTGATGAGAACTAGTATTGCAGCAAGGATGCTGCAACTCCTCGACTACCAGCTGTTGGCTACGTGGGGCCTGACCCAAGTTCAGCAGTGAGTTTAGCCAAGAAAATCTTGGTACTACTGGCCCTTTCGGAAACAGTCCACGGATTGCAAACTGAGGTCTCACTAGAAGTAGTATGGGAGGGTGCTCGAATCAAGTTTCTACACCCTAGGAATGTCTTGATGAGGGTTTTGGAAGTTCGCGATCCTAATCTGTGCATTGCGCTACTTTACACAGCTTCCTATTCTTCACAACCCATGCGCCCTTTGTAAATACTGTGATATTCCAATCTGATCCTTACTGTGCTATTATATTAGTGCTTAGTTTGTGCCGGCCCAATATTATTATTACTTGTTCAACTTTCAGATTAGCACACGTACTCTAAAACCAATATAAATTTATAAAGATAACCAGAACATAGAAATATAGATCTACAAACAGAAGCACAATATTCCGAGTCAAACTTGTTTTTCATTAATACTCAAGTTCAGTTACAGACCTGCCTATGCCCTGCGCACTCAGTTGTAGGGGTCTGTGCACACAGCTGCAAACTCTACTAGGCCTCTGCGCACTCAACTGTGGAACCTCTACCTACCACTACGACCCAATACACTTCAGGTTCACTTGTTTCTTCTAACCATGCCTTCACATCTATCTGTTACTTCTCCAAAACTAAGACTCACTTTACGCTTAGAGCCTTGCTCTATTTATACAATCCCATGGTCTGTGAACCATGGGTAGGCTGACACACTTTACATTAAATTACATTATCTTAGGTTGGACAACCCTAGACTCTTGCACTCCTCGCCCGCATTTTGCGGGGTATTTACATTACACTTAACCAAAATTCGGGCTTCAAGCCCCAACAACATGTTATGGGGGGGATCCGCTACCCAACACCAGATTTACTTTATCAACACGGGGTTCGTACAAACATGGAGGTGACAGTGCTATATACACAAGTAAAAGTGATGGTTCTACTTGTTGTCATTGTTCAACTGGAAAGAGATCACTGGGGTATCAAGCCAGACTTCTCTCGAGTCAAAAGGATCTTGATTCTTTGATGGAAGAAAGGTAAATCTATTCTAAGAGAGAGATACTCTACTGCAATAATGGAGAAGGTCGACATGCAATGCTAAATCACACAATTTCCTAATTAACTACTAAGGAACTATGCTTGGAAGAAGTGCTAAATCAATATGCATGAACCAAATTCTACTATCTAAGTTATAGAAGTAAGAAGCATCAAACATCATTGATGTGTAAGTAAAGAGACTGAACTAAATTTGTTTTTGCTTTTTTTTCTTTTGATGCAAAATCAAGTATGCAAACGAATGGCTTCTGTTGATGTGGGAGGTGAATTAAGGATGTTTGAGGATGGCTAGAAGGGTTATGAGATGGTTGGATGGTGTGTAAGACCATTGGGAGGATTTTGGTAGATGGCTAGATTCACTCAATGTTCTTGGAACGATTTCTATGAAAAATGATGAAAAACTAGTGAAGGTGATAGTGAAAACAAGGGATGGCTAAGGTGGATGGAGTGGAAGGTGGTTGTTGGCTATGAAGTCTTAGTCTCCTCTTGAAGCACCTACTTTGCATAAAACATGTATATCTTCCAAGAAGCTATGCAAACAAGAAACATTTTCATAAACTAGAAAAGTGGAATTAATGAATTAACTGCCTACACTATGCATGAGGAAAGTTACTGAAAGGAATGAAAGCATGGATGAGATCTACTGCAGAAATGAAGATGAAAAAGATGACAATGGAAATCTACCTTGTAAAACTAACCAAATACTAATTTAAATACAACAAACTCCAAATCTCATAAAAGAACTAGAAATCTGTGTTTTTGGGGCTGCTTAAGGGTCCCTTCCTCAAGTCATGATCCCAGAGGGATCAAATGAGGTCAAGACACTTGCTGACAACCTTATGGTGATTGTTTTATCCCTGCTAACCTGCTACTGAAGTCAGGCACAAATGGAAGAAAACTAATAAACAACCAATCAAATATACACTACTTGTAATGGAGATGCATAAAAAAACAAATTAACAATGAAGCTATGAAACTACACTAAACATACATATACAAGAAAGAGGAGCCTTGGCTGATAGGGTTGGGCCCTAACCCAAGAGCTTTAGCCCTCTGATTTAACTCAGTGCTGGCTCAAAATAAAACTCATTCTTATTAGCAAAAAAATAAATTACATCAATAGAACTTTCACAAGTATTGCAGCTCAAAAATAGGTTAGAGTTTTACAATAAAATCTGAATTGTACTGAGGTCCTAGGCCTCTCTACTTATACAACTGAAATCCCCAACGACTTCCTTAAAATTAGGGAGGCCTGGCTCGCAAAATCGAGATAAATTGGTGCTTTGTCTCTCACTTGCTCAGTTGCCTTCTGATCCTCATGATTTGGTTGTTTTCACTTCGAGCTGATGTGATGAATGGAGGAATATTTGAATGGAGGAGTAGTAAATGAGGAGGATTTACATCCTAAAACCCCTCTCCCTTGTCCCATTAGTGTTTTAACCTTAGTATTTGCCAAAATTCCTTGAATTTCTCCTTTAATCCTACATTCAATGCATATTAGTCCACTAAGCATAATATCCAACTCTAACTCACCTCATAAACAAAATATAATAAAAAACATGTAATTAGTTATGAGAAAAGTTGGTTTGACTAAGCTAGGAGGTGAATTAAGGCCCATATAATTACCCAATGATGAGGCTCATCACCACCTGTACTATAAGTGTTTCTCATCCTCTGAGCAACTTAATCAATATCCATATCCTTCATGGCTCTAGTGGCCTCTCTGACATCCCATGCCTCTATTGTTGTCTCCTCCTCTTGTTCATAGAAGTTAGATTTCTTTTCTACCTCCTCCCATTGCCTCTTTTCTTCTTCTTCTTTTCACCCTTCTAGCATCCATAAGAGTAGTCGTGGACTAAGTTTTAGGCCAATCCAATTAACTTTCAGCCTTTGCATAGATTTCTTATACATGGGTGTCTTGTTTAGTCCCTCTCTGAACCTTTTAGGAAAGTGATACTCTCTTATCTTTAAGCTGCATGGTAGTGTGCTCCATCTCCTCAGGCAGGCATGTATGCTATCATCTCCTAACAGCCTGAACATGTCCTCAAAATGTGAAATTGCTTGCTCTTGGGCAGCAAGATATCTAGGTGCAAGATGAGGATAATTTGCAATCAAATTATGGTTACTGATGAGGGCCATGGGATTTGATTGTTCAACTCTAATCTCAAGAGGTTCAGTTTGCTCTCTTGCCAATATCTTCTTCATCTCCGTAGCCCTTGACTCCTCATGGTTCATCCATGATGCCAAAGCCATCAATTGTAAATCTCCTAGCTTGGCATTAGGGTCCCATACATTCATGTCTGTTAGGGCCATGTTGTGAAAATAAAATTCAGCCATCTTGTCCCTATCTTCTAGTGTGCTATTATGACAAAGACCAATGAACTGTCTGTAGTCCTGAAATGGCATGGTGCCTCTCTGTGCTAGGGTCTTGCTATGGAAATACAACCACTATTCTTTGAGGTATAGGGCATAGGATTTAGCTGGCATCCTACACTGGATTTCTTCCAAAGAGATACTGGCCATATATGCCAATTCATTCTCTCTTTCCCGCAGTTGTCCTCTCAACCATGCATTTTCTATCTCTAGTTGATTTTTCATTATGGCCTCTCTATCTCTCAAGCCACTTAGCTCTTTGCCCATCTCCTTGAGTTTCTCTTCCATGTGTCCAATATCTTCCACCCTCTTTGATTTGGCAATCTACATCCATTGGTGAGTTTTGGTCGTCTCCTTCTCAAGCTCGAAGAACAGTGGGATAACAAATTTTTGAGGTATGACCCTACCTCCTTTAATAAACCTGTAGTAGGAGTCCATGTTAGGTTGGGGGTTAGGTTCTTTTGTCTCTGGGTCCTCTTCTTTAGTTTCTTGCTGCTCCCCTACCTCCCTTTCCAAATTTTGTCCCTCTTGTAGGTTCAACAGAGTATCCTGCAGAACTGCTTCTACTTCCTATAGATTCTGTTGTGTATCCTGTAGGATTTCCTTGGAGGTGGTTGATCTAGTACTAGGTCTTCTCACATAGGTGATAGGAGACTTATGGGAAGTCATTTTCTCCTTTTGTGTTGGCGAGTCTTCAATCACAATATGAATTTTGGTTGATTTTTGGGGTTTCTCCTGTCTTATTCTTGTGCTTTTCCTTGTCTTGAAATATAAGGGGGTCTGCCTCTATATTTTGCCTTTTTGCTTGATTTGGGTGCTAAGAGCAGTGACAGAAGTTGTTGCCTCTCTCTTAGTGGGTTCTGGAGACACCCTAGGTCAATCCTCCTTGTTTTCTATCCCCTCTTTTCCATTTCCTTCTTCACCTATGTCCTTCTTGTCTTCTTCCTCTTGTAGATCTTCAACATCTTTATTAGTTTCCTCTTTAACATCCTCCTCTGTTTCTTCATCATCCTCCTTCTCTTTCCCCTCTTCTTCTTCATCTTCCTAATTTTCTTATGCTTCCTCTCCTTCTTCATCCATCTCATCTTCATCTCCTTCTATTTCTTCCTCTTCCACTTTACTAACAGTAGGCCTAACATCATATGTGAGAGCTTTGATGTCATCCTCTACCGGCATGTCTCTGAAAATTGACCATGTTATAGGAATTCTGAGGTTTTGGAGGGCATATTCTATAACGATCCTAATTAACCCATAGCGAGCTAACTGTTGGAAATTTCCCTCCTACACTTTGATGCTTGAGTCTATTCGTGATTACAGTAGGAAGTATGGTATGTTGAGCCTTTGGTGAGGAGGTGTTTCTACTCCAAATATCAATTCTTCAAGAAGCCTAAAATGATAGCCATAGACCACACTATAACTACCCTCACATGAAATTTATTTGATTAGTTGGTAGCTTACCTCATTCCAGGGATATGACAGACTTTCCCTCCTTACTCCATTTTTGTCCTTAGTCGGTTCCTCACCTTCTAAAAAGAATTTCCTTCTGGCAACCTGGCTATCTCCTTTGTCTTCTTTCCTCCATGGTATTCCTAGGGGAAGTGTGGTCACTCTGCTGATGAGCTCAGGGGGTGAGTTCTATTGAGAGGCCTCTTAGCACAATAGTGGCATGGATTTTGGTGAGTGGAATGAGGGAGAGAGCAAAATCTCGGGCCACCTCATCATCATACCCCCTAAATTTTTCAAAAAACCCCATCCAATTATGTCTTGTGAAGATTTCAAGCACTTGGGGGTGTTGTTGGATTCTCACAGTGTTAATGGGCTCCCTCCTATTAAACCCTCATGTCATCTTGTTGGTGAAGTTTGAGGAGATGAGAGGGTTGAGACAATTTTCAAATGCAAAATCAAAACTGAAATGATTGTATATGTAATTCCTTTACACAGTTGCTAAGTTCACTCAAAATTAGAGGATATCTGGTTCAATAACTTGTAAAGAGGGATGTAATTAAAGAGCTTACCTCTTCATAGTGTTTGCAGTGGCCAAATCCCATGTTTTCCTCTCTAAAAATCCTCTCAGCCAATCCTATAGACAATCTTTGTGTATCCTATAGGAATTCCTATGCATGATCCTGTAGGAATTCCAGTGCAATCCTGTAGGAATTCTTGTGCAGTAAAATGATGGATTTTTTCTTTTGTTAGGCTTCCTATGTATGAGAGCGACATATGAGAGTGACCTTTGATGAAGTGAATGCATGGGGACAATGATTATCTCCTCTTATAGTTATTCGAGGTGAGGTGGTGTGCTAGTAGCAAAGGTATGTTTCCATTTTTAGACCATTGGTCCCCACTACCACCTCATCATTCCCCACTCCCCATAATCAGCTCCCACCTTATGCATCTGTGGTTTTAACCACTCTTTTCCTTCTCCCTCTCGATCTTTGAGTTGACTCCTGCCGCATGTGAGAGGACACCTTATTGTGTATGTGTTGACTAAACGAAGGTGGCCAAGTTAACTCGCCACATTTTCGCTTATAAACCAACTTACTCGTAACCCTTACATTGTTTTGACTACATGATGCATATGAGAGAGTGAGCGGGATACTTACCTGTGGTGCCAATGCTTTGCTGCAGTTGTCGAAGACCAGAGGTGTTGTTGTGTGTATTGGTTGCATGCTATTCTTTTTCCTCCTCTTGTTGTTTCCTAATGAATCTTTTGTTTGTGTAGGTACCTATGGTTGAAGATGGTGGTGATGGTGCTGCTTTGGAGCTCCTAGATCATCATGCTGTAGGTTTGCTACTATTATTATTGGTATTCTGTGGTATAGGCTACTACAAGATTTCCTACAGGATGTCATGTAGCTGCTTCTCCCTTAGAACTCTGAATCATACTTTTTGCTGGGGTTGTGAGGATAGTGACATGGATGGAGAGAAAGACTAGGAGTGTGGAGAACAAGGAATACTTAGTGTTGCTCTCTATTCCTCCCTGTTTCCCTTTTTTTCGAAGATTGAAAAAAATTATTCTTGAAACTGATTTTGTTTTTAATGGTGAGTGCAGGGGTGATGATGGTGGACAAGGTATGGTGATTGAATGATGAAGGGGGTGCATTTTATTGGAATGGAAAGTCATTTGTTTTCCTTAGGACCACTTCCTGTAGGATTTTTGGGTCGTTGTAATTCTTACAGGATCATCCTGTAGGTTTTCAAGGGATCCTGTAGGTTTACAAGGGATCCTGTAGAAAACACAGTCCCTTTGTAAATTGAAGGAATGGAGTGGAAAAAATGATAGAAATGGTGGAGGAATGAATGGTAATGAGTGGTAAAATAAGAATGTGAGTGATAGGGGTCTCTTTGTGATCCTCCTTTTCTCTTTGACCATCCTCCTTGCTGACATGCAAACGGAGATTTCATGAATTTTTTATTTTTTATTTATTTTTTTCTAACTAGGCTTCCCCTGAGAGGTTTTCACCCTAACTATTTTCCTGGGTGCCTCAAGAGAGATTTTCACCCAGTGATCTTTCTTACTCTTTTTTTCTCTCTCTTTTTTTTTTTTTGACACCACTGGGCCACCCTAAGAGGTTTTCAACCCAATGGTTTTTCTTTCTTCTTTTATCAGTGATTTGATGAGGGAGGAGCTGAAACTTTATCCACTATCATAACTGTTTTATTGATATCATCAATGAACTCTTGTTTTGATAAAGGTCTCTTGTAAATTTTCAACCAATGTCCATTAGCAAGCAAAGGAATGGCCTCTTCATCTATGGTTCTGATTTTCACTGAACCATTATCATGGCATCTTTCCACAACATAAGTTCCTAGCCATCTTGTCCTTAACTTTCCCTTGAAGTCTTTATACCTAGAATCATATAGCAATAGCCAATCGCCTTCTTGAAATTGCTTCTCCTTGATGTTTTTATCATTCCAAATCATCCTCTAAAGTTGAAATACCTCTATATGTAGGAGGGCTTACATTCTGAATTCCTCCAAACCATTCAACTGGAACAATCTCTCTTTTTGTTCACTGTTGAGATCTAGATCTAGTTTGGATACCATCCTTAATGTGTTATACTCAAATTAAATAGACATCAATGCCCTTTTTCCATAGACCAACTCATAAGGTGTGAACCTAGTGGTGGTTTTCCATGTGGTATTATAGGCCCAAGTGGCCTCAACTAGTCTATCTACCCAATCCTTCCTGTTGCTGCTTACCACTTTGGTCAAGATGCCCTCCAGTGCTCTATTGGTCACCTCCACTTGCCCATTAGCTTGTGGATGATAGGGAGTGGAGGTTCTATGCTTGATCTTTTGCTGGCTGAGAAAGCCTTCAATCATGTTGGAGGTAAACTGGCTGCCTTGGTCTGTGACCAGATCTCTAGGATACCCAAATTTGTAGAATACATTCTCCCTTAGGAACTCAGCCACCTTCTCCTCTGTTGCTGCCTTAATTTCCTTGGTCTCGACCCACTTAGTCAAATAGTCAGTGCACACAATGATGTACTGTTTTTGCTTAGAAGGAGGGTCAATAGGCCCAATGGATTCCATGTCCCACTTGTCAAATGGCTCGAAAGTCACTTGAGGCTGCAGAGGCATTTCATCTCTTGGAGTAGGCCTTCCCATCCTTTGGCATCGATCACAATGACTAGTATATATTTTCACATCATGATGAAGAGTGGACCAATAATAGCCTGCTTGTAATGCTTTGAATGTTGTCCTCTTTGCTGCAAAGTGACCTCCACAAGGCCCATCATGACAGGTTAGAAGGACATCAAAGACTTCCGCCTCCTTGACACGCCTTCTCAAGATTTGATCTGGGCCAAGTTTGAAGAGATTTCCCCCAATCCAAGTGAAGGAGGTGCTCTTCCTTACTATCTTTCTCTTTTCTTTGGAGGACAAGTTTGGTGAGAACTGTGCTGATACCAAATAGTTTGCTATATTAGCAAACCATGGAGAGAGAACTAAAATAGAAAATAAGTGCTCATCTAGTAACTGGTCATCAACCATTCCTTCCTCACCTGTAGGCAAATTTATTCTAGAAAAAAAGTCCGCAACAACATTTTCCTTACCAAGCTTATCAACAATAGTTAGATCAAACTACTATAATAAAAGTAACCATCTTATAATCCGAGCATTCACATCTGGTTTATTCATTAAATATTTGATTGCAGCATGGTCAATATGCATAAATGTTTGTTACCTTGTAATATAATTCATGGATTTGTTCAATGAATGCACAACAGTTAGGAGTTCCTTTTCGGTCATTGTGTAATTTGGTTCAGCCTTTGACAGATTCTTACTAATAAAATAGATAGCATAAGGCAATTTTTCATCTATCTAACCTAGGGCTACTCCTATGGCTTTTTGCGAGGCATCAGCATGAATATGAAAGGGGAGGGCCCAATTTGGGCCTCAGAGAATTGGTCCAGTGGTTAACTTGTCCTTTAGGATGTCTAAGGCCTCTTGATAGCTTTTTGATCATATAAACTCATAGTCCTTGGCCAACAAACAAAACAAACGAGAGGCCAACTTGTTGAAGTCCTTTATGAACCTTCGGTAGTATCCAACTAACCCTAGGAAACTTCTGACATCTCTCTGCTTTTGAGGAGGTTGGACCCTTTGGATGATAGATATTTTGTTTGGGTCCACCTGCAGTCCTTGCTAAGATATTGAATGTCCTAGCACGATCCTTGCAGTCATCAAGAATTCACATTTTTCGGGACTGAGAGACAAGTACATTTGAATGCATTTGTGCAATACTTTGCCTATGTTATACAGGCCTTCTTGAAAATCATAGCCGTAAGGTGTAAAATCATCCATATAAATTTCCACTGCATCATGGACTAATTCAGAAAAAATGCTCAGTAATGCTCTCTAGAAAGTGGCAAGAGCATTGCATAGGCCAAAAGGAAGGACCCTATAGGAAAATGTACCCCAAGGACAAGTGAAGGTGGTTTTATCCTAGTCTTCTGGACTGATCTGGATTTGGTTGTACCCACTAAATCCATCTAGGAAAGAGAAAAACCTTTTCCCTGATAAGCCATCTAGCACTTGGTCAATGAAGGGTAGAGGGAAATGGTCCTTCTTTGTGGCTTTTTTCAATTCCCTGTAATCGACACAAATTCTCCACTTCCCATTTTTCTTTGGAACTAACACCAAAGGAGAGACCCACTCACTATCAAAGATAGGGTAAATGGATCCCACATCTAGCAGTTTTTGCAGTTCTTCTTTGACTATATATTTAAGAGCTGAATTCATCCTCCTTTGGGATTGCTGGACTGGCTTACAATATTCTGTGATGTATATGTGGTGAGTACACACTAAGGGGTGTACTCCCTTCATTCCTTTGTAACTCCAAGCGAAGGCTTCTAGATTTTCCTTTAGCATGTTTCATAACTTCTCTTCTTGGAGAGCAGAAAGAGATGGATTGATTTTCAAGGTTTTCTTCAGGCTAAATTCTATGGTTTTGACATGGAGTGGGTTGGAATCAGCCAAGCATAAGTCAATTGGATGATTGTTCTAGGTTTTCTTTACTGCTTCTTCTAAGGGCAATGAACTGGGAGTTGGACTTTTCAATCAAGTCATCCTCATCCTTTTGTCCTCCCCCCATAGTTGTTTCTAAAGTATAAAGTTGGGCAGAACAAACTTCATCTTCTTCCTCCTCCTCCAACCATAAAGGTAAATCATGCTCTAGGGAAGGTCAAGTAGGAGGGTATAGGACTAACTGCTTGGACATATTCCCATTCTTGATGGTCATATTCCCAGCTCTGCAGCTAATGTAAGCATTGACAGTGGCCAACCATGGTCTCACAAGGATGAGAGGGTAACCAGTAAGCTTATCCTTAGGCTAAAGATCTAGGAAATCTGCAAGGTACTCCCAACAGTCAATGGAGATCATCACATCCTCCATAATCTCCTTAGGGGTTAGTATGGAGTGGTCTACAAGTTGCAGAACTATTGTGGTCTTCCTCAATGAACCTTGGAGGTTCAGCTTGAGCATGGTGTCCTTGGTCATCACATTAATTGCAGTCCCAAGATCGATCAGAGTGTGTGGGATTGGAATATGCATAGAGATGTCGAATGTTGCATCATTGGAATCCAACTAGGAAGGAAATTGAAGGTTGGTTGGATAGGAGAATTCACAAGGTCACGGCACAGGAGAATAGGAACTCGTGACTGACAAAAGAAGAGTGGTTATACTGTTATCTGTACATAGAGATCCACGAAATCTTTTTCACATATTTCCCTATTGAGTTGTACGAGTGGATCGCAAAGCTAGTAGATACCCAAGGAAGGTGGAAGCTTGATAATCCTATTGGGTCGACCCCAAAGTTGGTGCACAGATTGGACGCATAAGAGGATAAGATCACGCATGTTGTTGATCACTGGCTTAATCATATTATAGGAGGATTCATTACTGAGTTCGCGGTAGATACTTCAGTCAGCTATACGAGGCAAAGTGACACTTTCTAAAAGGACCACGAGGTAAGTACATAAAGTATTTGAATACTTGGATTAAAATGCTACTGTGTGAAAAGAGGGTTATGCAATTACCTTGATGTCCGGAGCTATGCGAAGTGGAAAAACCTATAGACACAAAGGAAGTAAGGGACCAAAGAATAACCCTTTAATTTCACCTCCGCGAGGGGATGAGAAAGAGCTCGCGAAGGTCTCACCATGAAGTGTGATCAATTTAATAAGAAAGAGGTTTCCGCATGTACCACCCCCACCCACACTACCACCAGCTTTACCGTCATCACTCCCATCTTCACTCATACCACCTCCGCCACCACCACGAGTTAATATGGCAAGCACGATAAAGTTGCTTGTGTTTAAGGGAGTAGGAAATGAGGATCCAGACCAGTTTTTGTTCATGATAAGAGCCATATGTGAAATGCAAGGGGTTACAGATGATAATATAAAGAAAGCGACTCTAGTCAGCGCCCTCTAGGATCGTGCGCTGACCTGGTATATTAAGCACTCAAATGACAATCCGGATGTGGGAATCGTAGATATCCAAACAACGCTAAACTGAGAATTTAGCAGGCTGAAGTTAGAGGCGCAGTCGATCATTGGATTCAAAGAGATCACAATGCTACTAGGCAAGACTCCTTGGGAGTTGGATCAGAGGTTGAAGTGTACGATTCACAAAGCTAATATGAATCTAATAGATGGACAACACTGTGAATAGTTTATAGCATCGCTAACGCCACATCTGAGGAGCGCACTGTCGTAGCAGAAGTTAACGACTTAGGCAGAGGCCTTAGAGATCTCGATGAGGCTGCATGAGACCTCGATGTAGGATCCTAACTTGGTAGTTTAGAAGATCCACGCGCAGTTGAAAAACTTATGCCTTGAGATGTAGAGTCTGAAACAGGACAAGATAGCTCACCCGGAAGTGCGCGAAGAGGTGTGGTGCGTAATGCAAGGGTCAAGGTGATGATAAGGACCATTGCCCAGTGTTCATAAATTACCTCACAAGAGGAGGACCAATGTTATTAAGACCGGAGGCACAAGAAAGACCTAGCATGATGCCTACTTTCTGGTGCGTGATTTGTCAAATAGGAGGGAAACATGCTACGAACAACTGCCATTTGTTAGAGAAGTATACTCAAAATTTGCAGCAATTGTTCTGTAATTTTTGTAGATCAGTGGGACGCGATGAGTGCACTTGTAGATGCTATGAGTTAATGATGGATAAAACTCCCACCTACAAATCTCAGGCCAAAACACAACCCCTAGACCAGAACACAGGAGTGGCACGAACAGGATTTTAGGGGCGCAGACGAGGCCGATGTGGAGGAGGATGTAGAAGAGGTCGTGGAAAACTGATATGCTACAATTGTGGAGGGATAGGACATTATGCCCATGATTATACAAACCCAACGCATCCATCATGTCCGTATTGTACCTTGTTTGATCATGAGATAGAAGATTGTCCTACGCTGATAGCTAGGATATGCAACAAGGAAGCGCTACTGCCTCCCCCAACTCAGAACCTGTATATGATGAGGTCTGAGCCATGCGAAGAAGATCCAAATGTGAACATTGTTCTCCAAAGTGGAATCATGACAGGAGATGATAAAGGCAAACAACCCAAATATAGTACTTGGGTTCGCAAGGTTCCGACGAAAGAAGTAGAGTTTGATTTGGAGTGCGCTAAGGAAACCTTCATGGAAGCTAAGAAGAGCTTCATTGATGCCTCCACTTCAGGAATCAAAGATAGACAGGTGCCGGAAATGGACCCATCTATGCTTACGATGTTCCTGGAAACATGCATGAAGTTACTACGTGACAGTAAAGCTGTAAAGGGATTACAGGAACTCATTAACAGATGTGTTAAGACTTCGCCAGGAGAACCACGCGTAGTCTGGAAGATTAGAAAATAAGAGGATGATAGAGAGAGAAACAAGGTTAACGCACAAATTGGAGAATATGAGATGGACCAAGTAATTTTGGATTTAGGATTGGATGTGAACATTCTACCAAAGCAAACATGGGAGCGCATGGGGAGGCCCACGCTACAGTGGTCTCCTATTTAGCTGCGAATGGCGAACCAGCAGAAAGTAATACCCATGGGGTGATTGCAGGGAATCATTGTGGATATTGAGGCAGTGAGCATGCTAGTAGACTTTGAAGTAATAGAGATTGTTGACAACAACAATCACTACCCTCTGCTCTTAGGAATTAATTGGGCCACTGACATGAACAGGGTGATTAATCTGAAGAAGCGCAAGATGATTTTTGAGAAGAAGTCTCTGCGCGTAGTTATACCCTTGGACCCTACTGAGGGATCGCACTATACAGAGCCGGTGCAAGACTATGAAAGTGACGATTATTTGGGCTGCATCTATTAAATAACTGTGCAATAGCACGATTGGGTGAATCCCACCGCAGACAGACGGATCCCATGGGAGCGTGAAAGCTTTGGTACATCAGATTTTGATGAGGAGATAGAGCGAGGACAAAGCCGGTTACACGAGGTAACCACACTAAATTGTGATATAATGACAAGATCATTGTACTGCGTATTGACAAAAGTAAGGGATCTGCTTACTTATGATGGGTTAAGTGAGGTAGATACTTTCCTAGATAAGTTTGAAAGGGAGATGTCAGAAAAGAAACTTTTTTAGGCCTTGAATTGGGTACTGCGCGCTACACCCACAAGGTGGTGGGGTATGCAAAAAGGTATCTTTGAGGACTAGCGCGAATGCAAGAGAATGACGCACACATGGTTTGGGAAGCCTAAGATGTGACTAGAAAACAAGTATGATGGATAGGATAATCCGTGCGCACATCTAGCCAAGCGGATGCCGACATATGGAAAAAAACCTATGTAGATACGCATGAACTCCACGCTGAGAGGTATGGTCAATAAACTTATGTTAGGGGGGAAGATTTGTAGTTGGCTCTTAAGGTTAGACAAGCAGTATGTGGGAAGAATAATCCCGCAGAGGTTTATCCACGTGGAAGCACTTGAAAAGGTATGCAACGTGCAGTGAAGTGGTTGGGACCTGTATGTACTCAGACAAACACCTTTTCGGTTGGTTGATAGACTAGAGGTCATAATACCTATAGAGTGTATCATGCCTAGTCCCCACCTCATGGTGCTCGAAGGGGTAACGAACCGTAGAGCCCTGGAAGAAAGGTTGGCACCGTTAGAAGAGCGCAAAGACAAATGGTTGGGACTCGATGATGAGATCCAGTAGGGTGATATTAGGCTCCAAGAACTCATGAATGAAAGAGTTCGGTTGAGGGAGAAAAGCACCATGGTGGAAGCAGAAGTCAAGAAGCTTAAGGAAGGAATAAAGAAGGACTTTCTTGATAGAAAGACCGTAGTGATAGAGCAGGCTGAGCTCAATTACATTGATAGACTTGGGGACCACTACCAAGAGTTTCTTAGTTTGCTACATGGGATGGGACCATATGTTATTTAGGAAATTAGAGATGGCAGTGCGGTACAGTTGGAGAAGTTAAATAGCGAACTCTTCCCATGGAAAGAAAATAATAGTCATTTGAAACCATACACAGGTGACCTGCCCAGCTGAATAGTAGTGAGAAGCATAGTATTAGCACTCCAGGCAATTGAAAAGAGGCGTGGGACTATAAACTACTATGCTCAGGAGCTACGCAATGTTAGGACTGCACGCAGGAGTGAAGTGTTAAAGGGTCCACGACAGCGCAAGGGTAGATGCGCTGCCACGCAAGTTGGCTGGAAAGCAACCGTTGCAGTCACTATTCATGATGTGATGCTTGGTTTGAGACCAAATGTAGTGGGCGGTAGGAATTTAAGGCAAACTTTATGGGCTAGATTTGGGAAAATCCGCCACCAAGGGAGCATTAATGGATCGGATTTGGGGGGAATGGTCAAATTCGAATTCAAAAGGCACTATAAATTGCAAAGGGGTGCTGAACAAACAACACATGGCCATTTGAGAATCGAGCTATTGCGCGCCCAAAGATTCATGAACCTTGATTTGTTCAAACTTTTGAAGTTGAAGGAATTATTTGAGCACCTACCTAAACCGTTGAGAGATTTACGGAACAGCAGTATGACCATGCCAAAGGAAGCCATGGATATCGGAGAGATGACTACTGAAGAGGCCACATAGGCCATGATGATAGGAGATGCCCCAGAAAGTGTCGGGATAGTTGCCGAAATCCTTAAATCGCTGCACACGCTAAGACCCAAGAAAGACAAGCAGCCCATGGTACCAGTGCACATGTCCCCTAGAAACCCACTGAGAACTAAATTTACGATGGAAGAAAAGGGGAAGGTGATCAATTTGGAAGCCAATGAGGAGGAGGAAGACCTTGAGGAAATCTTGGTGTAAGAGGAGGAGGAAGACCTTGAGGAAATCTTGGTGGAAGAGGAGGAGGATGAAGAAATGGAGGAAGAAACCCAGGGTGCGGACCCTCTGACCAGGTTGCCCACATATGTTCCTCCATAGAAGGGGAAGGCAAGGGTGCCAAGGACCTAGATGAGAGAAAGAGATCTCTACAGACTCCACTGCTACCCAATGATATAGTTTTTGAAGGAGCGCACTTGGGATGGGTGTCGGGTCTAAAGTTTGAAGACTAGGGTCTTGCGGACCATGAGAAATTCCCACACTTGGCAACTGCACAACTAATGCAGCCGAAGAAGAACATAGTGGCAGGATTCATAGAATTGGAGCCACACAAGTCATTGCGCAGAGTAGAGAAAGCAGGGTTGTTAAACTTGTTCTGGGTGTCACATTACCATCGCACCCCAGTAACTATTTTTGTCATCAGGCAGCTACTCTGGCTGGTGCATGATGGGTGCTTATGGCTGGAGGAGCCCATCCCCATCATAGACCACCTAATTCATAGGATTACTTGACTCCCTTGCAAAGGGGAGGACCCAGCAGATAGTTCAGAGGGTAAGAGCAGTGATTTGGCCATTGTGGAGGTCATGAAGAAAAAAATCAAGTTGGAGAAGAAGAAGAGAGAGTATGTGATCTCCAGTATCAACAATAATGCAATCAGATTTTCAACCCAGATACTGGCTAGCAAGGTTATGCAGAAGTGCCATGCGGATGAGGTGCCCGCACCGGTGGTAGCACTCACCATGCAGTGCATAGAGGGGGTCTAGTTTAACTAGTTGGAGTACTTTTGCAAGGAGTTCCTAGAAAATTGTCGTGAGGCACAGGAATATGGGAAGACTTTCCACTATGCATGGCTTCTACTGTCCATAGTGCTGGTGGCTTGGGAATTTCTTGAGGATAGCCACTTGTGCAAGGAGTTCTTGGAAAATTGTCGTGGGGCACAGGAATTGGGGAAGACTCTCCACTATCCATGGCTTCTGCTATCCTTAGTGCTAGTGGCTTGGGAATTGCCTGACGACAACCATTTCCCCACGATTGCGAAGGATCTTCTAGAGGCAACGAAGTGCGCTTCATTGTGGGCAACTAAAGATGCGCAAAGGAACAAAGACAACAAAATATTCTAGGTGTTCAAGCCACAGTTATCACCCACTATCTACAATAGTCTTTAGAGCTTTGCGGAGTTCAAGGCGGACTTCCATCACATATATATCTAAGCGCGCAAGGATCCTGCAAAGGAACGGAATGAGCTCCCCTACCTGGCCATGGACAATGTCATATTCCCCATGCTTGAGTCGTGACCACCAGAATGGCACACTCCAGCCATCTCCATGGTGGAATTAGAGAAGTCCATTTCACAAAGGAAGAAGGAGGAAGAAAAATTGCAGATGGCACAGTTGGCAGAGAAGAGAAGAAATGAAGTGGCAGCAGCCAAGGCACAGGAGGCGCGGGACAGTGAGAAGGTATTAATAGAACAACAATAGGCAACAAAGAAGGAGAAGGAGGGCCAGAAGTCACCCTCACCTGAAAAAGAGCTCGAAATAGAGGAAGATGGCACAGACCCATAGACAGTGTCCACACAGTTGAAGCGACAATGCCCAAGAGAGCAGGTGGGGCCGTGGAAGAAGTCAAAAGCCTTCAAGACTTCTTTTGATCCGATCACCCTCACTGAGGGGGATCTCCATGATATAAGGGAGACGGTGCGCAATGTCACTGTAGAGGCCCTCTAGTAGTTCACGGAAGAAAATCCGATGGTGTTGGGGGTCGTTTGAGCACAGATACAAGAGTTGTAGGTATGCACTCTTGAGGCTGGTATTTTTTCGACTAGCCTCGCAGTAGACACAACTGCAGCTGCAGAAATGTTGCACGCCTAGATGACCAACAATATAGTGCTGCTAGAAGGGGCACTAGTTATAGAAAATGAGGCCGACAGGCCTATGGTTAGTGCACTAAAGGGAGTTGGGATAAAACATGGTTGTGCTCTTGTGGGAGACACTCTATGTTCTGTAGGATGGAGTGACTACAGAGCTACGGGCCAGGGAGAATTGCGCGCTCCAAGTATTGAGCGAACAATGAATTAACATAGAACAACTAAGCTTACAGTGCAACGAGGTAGTGGCACAGAACCGACAGATTGTGCAGGTGGTTGAAGAAGCCTACCAGATGATCCCTAAGTTGGCAATCCCAGTAGAGGCATGAGTAGAGGTGCGCATCTCGAGGCTAGTAGTAGGGGTGTGCGAAGTGAAGGAAGAGATGGCTTAGGTTCAGCTGGAGCTAAACCTTCAGATAGCTGAGTTGTAGTTGAAGGCACAATCTTCAACTCCACCAAAGGTGAGGGAACAACGCACCAGTGCCATTACAACAGGAATAGAGGAGATTAGCAGTGCAGTGAAGGACTACATCAAATTATTTGAAGAGTCATGCGAGGTCCTCACCACTCTGTAGGAGGACCCGAACATTCAGCACTTAGAAATAAAGGCACGTGTGCTTCACTAAAAGTATGATGATATAAAAGGGACCACAAAAACGGTGTCCCTTACACAGAGGCTCACAGGGATGCAACAAGAAAAAGCGCTCAAGGAGTAGGTAGATGCAGTGCAACATAAGGAAGCAGTTTTGATGGTGGATGTCCAACCATGGATCAATGAGGCATTCGCCATTACAGCCTTGATTGAAGCCAAGCTTGTTTAGATGTAGGGAACGTAGGAGCAAATGAAGGGAAGTAGTTTAGATATAATACTCTTTGAACAGTGTGTCCAGGAGGTACAACGAGTAGCTACTCAGTGCACTGCCGACCTTGCAGTGGTCTAGGCAAAGTTGGGAGGTCTCCACACGAAGATCTCTGCACCAAAAGAGTGACTCAAGGGTGAGTCATGATGTTTATGTTGGGGGCCTGTTGGGCGTGGGATCCCCTAAGGGAAGTTTTGGTGCTTAAAGCCCAGATTTTGACTTAATCCAATGTAAAGACTCCTCGTTTTATGGGCACAGAGCACAAGCTTGTAAATAAGTCATAGGTTTGTCTGCCCTCATTTTTGTAATGTAATGTCGGCTTTAGAGATCAACCCATGGTCTGCGTACCATGGGATTGTATAAATAGAGCGAGGCTCTAAGTTGGAAAAAGAGAGAAGGAATTCATGAAAAAGGGATGAAAAATTGAATCTTGTCTAAGTGTAGAGTTGAGTCTTGGGTCATAGAGTAGGAGAGGGCTCTATGGCTGAGTGCATAGAGGCCTAGTAGTCCGCAGTTGAGTGCACGGACCCCTCCAACTGAGTGCGTAGGGCGAGTCGAGTTTGTAACCATCAGAGAAGTAATAAGAGAAGTTTCATATCATTTCTGTGTATCTTTTTCCTATTTTATGCATTGAATGTATTGGGTATAAATTGCAATTTCACTATTTATATGGTGCGTGAAATTATATGATTGTGTTGATTAAGTGAATATAAGATAAAGTATCTGTTTATGCGAAGTTAACTAATAGTTATAAGAAGATAAGTAAGGTCTATGGTGTAACTTAGGGAAATAGCACAGATCACTACCTTAGCAGCACAAAAGCACCTCAGCCCCTAGTTAGGGCTATGCGAAGGTGATTATAACAGATTGTGAAGGCCTCGCAGGTTAGGGCAGTGCACGAAGTGACCTGTTCGAAGCCATTCAAAGTTGGACTAAATCGACCCCTCAAACATCTCGAGGGTGCGGAAACTTGGTTCCAGCGTCCCCCCATACTACTTTGGGTGAGAGCTCAGTCCACGCTACGCGGGTTGCTACTGAAAGAGCCAGTAGTGTAGGGATTTGTTTGGCTAATTAACTCTAAACTTGGGTCAGGCCCCCTCAAGCCAACACCAAGGCTCTCTCTACTTCCTCCTGCTTCCTCTTGATGTGCATGGTGTCCATTTGCAAGGCAAGGGTTTGCAACATCTCACTTTTGAAATCTTCCAGCATGTTTCCAATTTCACCCTTGATGGATGAGTTGGAAGACAATGTAATGACCATAGGTTCACTACCCCTACCCTTTTTCCTAGTTGCCCTAGAATTGTTTCTAAAAACAGTCTTGATATCCTCATAGGGTAATTGGTAGATATCTCCTCCTACTAACAAATGTAGGGTGTCCAAAACATCTTTCCTTACTCCCCTAAGCAGGACCAAATTTAGTGACTCAGGGTCAAATGTGCACCTAACCCTTTTTTAACTAAGCTGAAATATTTCTTCGTAATCCTCTAGGGATTCATCATTGCCTATGGCCATCCTGCAAATTTCCTCTTTAGTATCCTTTGACAAACAACAGTCCCGATATTTTTTCTAAAAGGCCTGTTGCATCTGAGCCCAAGTTGTGATGCTATCTCCAGGTAAACCCATGAACCAACACAATGCTGCATCCTTGAGGATAGATGGAAATAGTTTGAACTTTTGCTCATCCTTTGTATAATCATAGGTTCAGAATATAAAAACAAACTCAAATAGGAAAGTGTCGAGGTCCTCTATGGTCAAGTCATGGAAATGAGGTAGGGTAGAGGGGCTTATATTTTTCATCTTCATGTCCCCATTGGTTTCCTTGATGGGGAAGGCACCCTCAACTCTCTCTCTATTCCCTCTGTCATTTATGTTTTCAGCCATTGGTTTAGTAGGAATGGGTTCTTCTTCTTCTTTTTCTTCTTCCCATATCGGTTCTTCAAATATATCAGGTTGCTCACCTAAGGGTTCCTCTAGTTCACAGCCATCGAAGAAGAGGGAAGGTTGGATGTCTGATGTAGTGGGGGTATTTGGAAAAAAATTCCCTAAGCTATCCCTATTCCTACGAGGCATGAAAGGAATAAACTTGGAAAGTACTTTATAGAATTGAAATTGTTGATTGAATGAAAATTAATGATGGAATGAAAAAGCTATTTGCTGAATTGAAATCTTACTTGCAAAATGGAAAGGAAAGAAGAAAATGCAAAATGGAAGAAAGGATACAACTATATCACTTTTTCAGAAATAAACTAATGGTAGAATATTGTAGACAAGAAATAGAAGAAAAGAAAGCAGCAACCACATTTTACTTAGACACCTCCCCAACAACAATGCCAAAAAGTGATGAGCACTAGTATTGCAACAAGGATGCTGCAACTCCTGGGGTACTAGCTTTACTTTATCAACCCGGGGTTCATACAAACTTGGAGGTGATAGTGCTGTATACACAAGTAAAAGTGATGGTTCTGCCTATTGTCATTGTTCAGCTAGTGAGAGACCACTGGGGTTTCAAGGCAGACTTCTATGGAGTCAGAAGAAGCTTGATTCTTTGATGGAAGAAAGGTAAATCTATTCTAAGAGAGAACTACTCTGCTACAATAATGGAGAAGGTCGACATGCAATGCTAAGTCACATCATTTCCTAATTAACCGCTAAGGAACTATGCTTGGCAGAAATGCTAAATCAACATGAACCAAATGCTACTATCTAAGTTATATAAGTAAGAAGCATCAAACATCATTAATGTGCAAGTAAGGAGACTGAACTAAATCTGTTTTTGCTTTTTTGCCTTTTTATGCAAAATCAAGTATGCAAACTAATTGCTTCTATTAATGTGGCGAGTGAATTAAGGATGTTTGAGGATGACTGGAAGGGTTATGAGATGGTTAGATTGTGTGGAAGACCCTTGGGAGGCTTTTGGTGACTTCCTAGAGGTTTTCCATCAATTCGGCCTCAAAACATGCCATTTCAGGAAAACCTACAAGATGTACTAGAAACCTACAGGATCCCTTGTAAACTTACAGGATACAGCCGAGAGCAAAATGTGAGGTGTTGGAGGTGATGGAAGGCCTAGGAAAGGTGTGTGATGGGTGGAATTGAGTGGGAGAAGGTCTAGGATCACTGAGGAGTCAACATCAAAGATAGTGGATGGATGGATTTGCTCAATGTGCTTCAAAGGATTTCTATGAAAAATGATGAAAAACTAGTGAAGGTGATGGTGAAAACAAGGGATGGCTAAGGTGGATGGAGTGGAAGGTGGCTACTAGATATGAAGTCTTAGTCTCCTCCTAAAGCACCTACTCTGCATAAAACATGTATATCTTCCAAAAATCTATGGAAACAAGAAACATTTTCATAAACTAGAAAAACATAATTAATGAATTAATTGCCTACACTATGCATGAGGAAAGTTGTTGAAAGGAATGAAAGCATGGATGGGATCTATTGTAGAAATGAATATGAAAAAGATGACAACGGAATCTACCTTGCAAAACTAACCAAATACTAATTTAAAGACAACAAAATCCAAAGCTCATAAAAGAACTAGAAATATGTGTTTTTGGGGCTGCTTAAGGGTCTCTTCCTCAAGTCATGATCATAGAGGGAGAAAGTGAGGCCAAAACACCTATTGAAAACCTTATGGTGATCCTTTTATCCCTGCTAACCTGTTACTGAAGTCAGGCACAAATGGAAGCAAACTAATAAACAACCAATCTAATTTCCACTACTTGTAATGGAGATGCATAAAAAAACAAATTAACAATGAAACTATGAAACTACACTAAACATACATATACAAGAAAGAAGAGCCTTGGATGGTAGGGTTGGGCCCTAACCCAAGAGCTTCAGCCCCCTGTCCCCTGATTTAACTTAGTGCTAGATCAAAACAAAACTCATTCTTATTGCCAAAACAACAAATTACATCAATAGAACTTTCACAACTATTGCAACTCAAAAATAGCTTAGAGTTTTACAATAAAAATCAGAATCCTACTGAGGTCCTAGGCCTCTCTACTTATACAACTTAATTCCCCAACGACTTCCTTAAAATTAGGGAGGCTCAACTCCCAAACTTGAGATAAATTGGTGCTTTGTATCTCACTTTCTTGGTTGCCTTCTAATCCTCGTGATTTGGTTGTTTGCACTCCAAGCTGATGTTATGAATGGAGGAATATTCGAATGGAGGAGTAGTAAATGAGGAGGATTTACCTCCTACACTCCCTCTCCCTTTTCCCACTCGTGTTTTGACCTTAGTCTTTGCCAAAATTCCTTGATTTTCTCCTTTATCCTACATTTAATGCATATTAGTCCACTAAGCATAATATCCAACTCTAACTCACCTCATAAACAAAATATAATAAAAAACATGTAATAAGTTATTGGTTTGAATAAGCTAGGAGGTGAATTAAGGCCCATATAATTACCAAATCGTCAGGCTCATCCGTAGGCTTGATAAGGTTTTGTCCAAGGGACTAATATAATTCAGTTACCTAGGGTTTTCCTCAGATCAGGGTATTTCCAGGATAAGTAGTGTGTTTATGGTGTGTGATTTGTCACTGGTAAATTTATATCTCTCAATCAATTTCTCTCAGTAATTTTTACATGGTATCAGAGTGAGGTTAAATTGGACTTTACAAGGAGAGTGATTTAATGCAAGGGGCTAGTAAGAAACCACTGGGAATTAGGAAAGTAATCGACAACTGTTGCAGTGTTGGGAAATTTCATGAAGAGGAGATGCAACTATACAATGAATGCACTGAGGATCTATGATTCTAACTCTATGGAGAGGGCATAAATCTAGCTATATAAGGGTGAGGAGAGCATTGAGTGTGCCAAGTTGAGAGGAACTTGTTAATTGCATGTAAATGGGCTTATGGCTATAAGACATAGTAAGGTGTGCATACCCTAGGGAAATTATTGGTAAAATCTGGAGTTGAACCTAGTTGAATGGAGGGAATTCCAAATTACGAGATACCCTGGATATAAAATTTGAAATGGATAGGGCTTGGAGGTGAGTGGTGTTTGCTCACTTGGCCAGTTTGGCTATATTTGGCTAATAGAAACCCCAATTCAATGTTTAAGGTGAAACTATTAGGTAAATCTTAACTCAATGAAAAAGTGAATTTTTTTTTGGTCAAATAGTGATGATTTTAGGCAAATGGTTTTGGTTTCCCATGGTTTTGTTCCTATGGATTTCATATAATGAAGCATTTAAAAGAATTTGGAATACTTATAATGTAATGCGTTACGAAGTTGAGCAGTGAAAGCTCACTTGACCAGCTTGGCTAGCTTTTGGCCAAGGGACAAATAGAATTTTGTTAGCTAGTTTTTTCCCTGGATTAAGGTTTTTCCATGGTAAATATTGTGTTAATGATGTGTGACTTTTTGCTGGTAAATTTATATCTCTCACCTAATTTATCTGAATAATTTTAACATTAGTGTCGACCTAGAAGGGAAAGGATATAATTTTTTTTTATTACCTTCCCAGTCCTAATTTGTCCAAGGACTAGATGGATTGTTTCTATAATTTTTTTTATGATCGAATTCCAGAATGAATCCATGTTAGTTTATTGATATTTGAAAATATGTCGATTCCTTTATTTCCAAGTTTCCCACAGTATGAACCCTTGGAAAAGTTGTCAGGCCCTATTTACAATGGAATTAGTAAAGGGAGTATTTCTCCATTCCTCAGATGTTGATATCATACTTCCTCTATTCTAATTTGATTGGTAAAACACTGAGACCATACGATCCCACATTTAAAATGAAAATTAATAGTTATTTAGGAGGTGTTCAACAATTCCTCAGTTGGAAAAATAGAGCTAACATTTGGAGGGCCCTTGGAATGCTCCTTTTTGTAATTTTTCCTAACTTATAATTTTGTTTCGAAAGAGAATCCATAGGAAAAGAGTGACTTTAGGAAATAATTTTAAGTCCCATAGATTCTTCTACCTATTTTGGCCAAGCCATCCCTCTGCTACTGCAATAATGTTGTAAGCTTCCTTAAGATTGAAGGTTACCTTAGAGTTATGCTACCAATGAAGAATGTCATTTCCTGATCATGTCTTAATTTTCCTATTTTCAAATTCCTTTTATATTATGTTATGAGTTTGATGTCTTATAATGACAGATGAATGAGTGTGTTGTTCCCATTGTTTCCATTGGCTCTGATTATGGGAGTGTTTCTAGTAATATGACATAGAAACATTTCCTAATGATATTATTTGTTCTTCTAGAATTTGCATTTCACCCTCTTAACCTAGCTTGGGCCACTAATGCCAACAGTCCTCCCAAAAAATGGCCAAGTTTCCTTGTATAATTTCTCAAAATATATATTTTTGAATGTGATGCCTACTTCTTCAAGATGTATTCTAAATATGAGAGCCTCTAATGTCTCCTTCCATCCATATTAGTTGGTTTTCCTCTATCCTTAAAGATTATTTTTCCTTCCATAGTTTTCTCCATAAAGGTATTGGATTCTTTAGACACTTACACCGAGGTTTAGCTCCCAGGGCTTGATAAAATATTTTTGGGCCGCTTAAGCCCAATCCACCAACAAGTTTAAGTTTTAAATTTTTTTCCCATGCCATAAGGGCTCATTTCTTTTCTTTCTTAGCTCGTCACCAAAAAAAATATTATTGAATGTTTTTAATTTTTTGCAGAATGCTTTTGGGGGTTGCCAAGGATAAGGGAAGATAGATAGCAAGATATTGCAAGAAAAATTTAAGGAGAGTGAGTTTAGCAACATGATTTAGAGATCTAAAATTCTAGTAAGAGAGTTTTCTTTTAAATTTTTGCAATATCTCTTCCTAAACCTTTTGTATGAGAAGATGGTCCACAAGAGGGGCTCCAATATATTTGGAGTGGAAGGGAAATCCTTTTAATACTGAGAAATCTTGAGATGTGAATTACTTGGCTTGCAAGAGGAGTGTTGAAAAATAAGATTTGGGATTTAGAAAGATTGACATATGTTCCAAATCTTTCAAAAATTCACTTAGGGTGGACTTGAGGGCCTCATCTTCTCTAATAGTAGGTTGACCCATAACAAGAGTATCATCAACAAATTATTGATGAGTAGAATAGTGCCTTCTTGAACTATCTATTTATAGAGTGTCCCAAGCCTTCTACTATTAGAAGAAAAAGGAAAGGATAAATGAGTTCTCCTTTTCTAATAAATCTAGAAGGAAAAAAATGGGAGGGAGATCCATTTATGAGGATGGGAGGGAGATCCATTTATAAGGATGGGAAAGAAATCCTTGGAAACAAGGGCCATGACCCAATGGATCCAAACTTCTACAAAAGGGAAAGACGAGAACATATGAAACATGAATTGCTAGCTCAGTTGAATAAAGGATTTTGATATGTCGAAAATAATGAGAATTTGAGACGATTTAATGAATTTGAGGATGTGGATATGCTTGCAAGAAATTAGAATGTTATTTATAATTTCCCTTCCTTCAGCATAATTAGTTTTCTCAGTCGAAATGAGGGTGAGGAGGAGGGGTTTAACTCTATTGACAATAACTTTTGAGATGATTTTGTAGAGAAAATTGTTGAGAGATATAGGGTGAAAATACGAGGCAAAATTATAACTATAATTCTTAGGTATAAGAGTGATGAAGGTTACATCCAAAGTTGAAAGAATGGGGGTTGATTTCTTCGAGTCTTCAACAAGTTTCGAAACGTCTTCTCCTATAATTTTCCAACATTCCTAAAACAAGTATGAAGTAAATTCATCATTTCCTGGAGCTTTATTCTTTGACATTGCCATGATTGTTGCTTCTACTTGTGTCTTTGTAATTTCCCTTAGTAAAATTTTATTTTTCTATGGGGTGACCATTTTTGGTATATGTTTTGTTATTTTTCAGTTGCTATTGGCTCTATAAGTAAGTCTTGAAAATAATCTACTTGTCCCTGGGTTATCTCCATGTGTTCCTCTAGTTTTTTTTTATTTTTAGAGTTCCTAAGACTCATAAATTTTTTGTGTTGTTGATGTTGAATCATAGGTTGGTGAAAATTTTGTGTATTTTTCTTTCCCTCCTTAAGCCATTGAATTCTAGATTTCTGCATCAAAAAAAAGAGTCACTAAAAAAAATAAAAGGGAGAAGCTTCAAGAATGGAAATAAAATAATAAAATAAAAATTATTCTAGAAGGTTGAATAGAGATCCATCAATTATTTAAAATGGGGGGCAAGCAAGCTTTTTCGGACATAGGGAGTTAATCATTTGTCATTTGTGATGATTGTGGAAACTTTTCCTCACAATTTCATTGTTCCCGAGACAAAAATCCTTGGGTACCTTAGTGAAATTGGATGGAAACCCATCTCTACCAGTCCCTTATTGAATTCATTTATAATTCACAAGTGCATCTATTGTTTCTATTTATAGATTTGGGAGGTCAGAATCACTATTGTTGTAGTTTTATTTTTGGAGGCCATCACCTCAGTTATTTTCTAGCTCAACATGGTATTTAGTAGGAGTTATTGATAGTTTTTGTATTTGCATGTAATCTTGTTGTAGTAAATAAAATAAAGTTGAATTTGCTACTATTTTTCAAGTGTATTTTTGAGTTGCAACATTTCTGGGTTTTATGTCTGCAATTTGATTTATGCTAGTATTTCTTGTGTGCAATAAATTCTCTAGAGAATTTTTCTTGAAACTTTTAAGGAAAAAATATAAAGGAATATTACATAAGCAGAGCTTAGTAATTGGATATATTAATGGAATCATACTTCTTGTATATTCTGAGAACAAGAAGGAGGATAAGAGTGAGTGTGGTGCATGCAAGTAGGTGAATCGGTGAAGGAATAATGGGGAGAAGAATGATGAGAAGGATTAACTAATACACTAATTCAAACCGACAAACCACACAAGTAATATGTTTTCACTTAAAATCGTTACCTAGAGAAAGGAAACCACTGCATATCATACACATAGCTTGCAAATTCAAACCAATCCCATATTAGTTGAATTAGTTGTAGGAAGTTTCCCTCGTTTTTGCAGTGCAATTTTGGCCTCTTGATACTGAGTTTGATTTTTTTTTGGAATGGTATTTTGATGAGAGGGTTGGTATAATTATTTCCCAAATAGTTTGTGATACCTACCCATTTTTTGGGGAGTAAACTCATGTTTCTCTAAGGGCTTACTAGAAAATCACCCTTCTTATGATGCAAGGACATGGCTTGTAACAATCAGATCATGGTCATACATTGATGTGTGGTGAGACAGTTGGGTTCATTGGGTCAAACCCACGAGGTCAAGGAAAATCACATTGAGCATATTGCCTGATATAATGTACAGCTTAAATTATAAAAAATTAGTATATCTAGCTTGCAAGTTGTTAGATGTACTCTTGGTGTTATAGTGACATCTACAAGAATTGATCTTGAATCTTCCTTAAATTATATCTAACCATTACCGATTCATCACATTGTTCAAAAAAGAAAAACAACCCATACCGATTCATCAGATTGTTCAAAAAAAGAAAAACAACCCAATCATGGTCAAGCTACATCATGTACATTAATCATCTAATATGGGAGGGGATAGTTACGTAAGCAATTTTAGTGGTGTTTCCATGACAACATAGCATACGTGGATGAGGGACAATAATCACTAGTGATACCAACCCTGACAGTTTGTCCACGATACACCAGGTGGGTATGGATACCACATATGTTGACTTAGAACATTATGAAACCATATTTACTTTGTTGATACCACGTATGTACATATAATTAAAACTCATACACATAGTCCAATATCAGTATTTGTGTGTATATTAGCTGAGTTGAGAGGGGTGTAAGACTACAATATAGGCCTTGCACTTTGTTGAAGCCCCGAAAATCGGGTCGAAAACAAGGGGGATACCCACCCGGTCCGAACCTTGGTTGGCAGCTCCTTATCCGTTTGGTATAGCAGGTCCGACTGGGGATAATGGGACCAGTTTCCCAATCTAAGGGTGTGTGTGTGTGTGTAGAGTTGGGATGAACTGATCTAAGAGCACTTAAAGCTAATTTAATTCAGATTCTTAAACTAACTCTAATGCTATTATAATAAAATGAAGAAACAACACATCTAATCTAACGCTAACCCGGGGTGTATATATCTTCTATTATGCGATTCTAAAGAGATTTCAAACAATAACTGGTAATAAAGATCAATTCAGCTATCATAAGAATAGAAATCAATTAAGATAAACCACTTTGCATAAGAAGTTAGGCAAAACAATTGTGAACAACATATCACGTAATAAGTTGTTCATATATTAGACATAAATAAATGACTCCACCGTACAGAAGTGCCAAATGGTAACTCATAAATTCATGCAATAACATATAAACAACTGAAAACTTTATATCACTTTAAGAATATAAGCAGAAATGGCCAAGAGATAAAAGTACCATTTATGACTAATCCTACTCATAAACTTCAAGCAAAAACGATTTATCTTTACTTGTTCTAACATCTACTAAGAGTAAAAAAGTGCAACATCACTAGCAGACATCAAATGCAAAAATTAATAAATCTCGATCCATCCATTCATCAAAACCTCCTCTAAGGGTGCAGAAGTGCATGTTCCGAGGACAATTTTTTGACAAATTTCTAGACCCTTCTCTAAATGCACGAGAAGGGTTAAAATACTGCTTCCTAATTCTAATAATAGTATATTTACAAAATTTAGGATGCGGTTTTCAAATGACCGTCCTTTTTCTAATCGAATAAAAAGAAAAAACAAATTTCTAAAATAAGGCTACTTCTGAACCTGGTCCTTAAAACTGCAAGTGTTCATCACGGGCTTGAGAAGAGTCAGCTGGCTGACTTCTGCGCCGAGATGGGCTGCAAAAACAAAATCTATGAGAGCTGGCACTCCTTTTTTGGCTGCGTTTATGATGCCTTTCACAGTCATCCATTGACTATGTGGCTTGACCAAGTATGCCCAGTAACACTCCCAATTTAACCTGTTCAATACCTGGATCGCTTTTCCCTTTTCCTGCGCGTTGTGAGGCCACGACAGTATCAACCTTCATTACCCTAGGATTTTCTTCTTCCAGCAGCCTGTACATGCTTTCCCATGTCGATATTCCTGCACCTTTGTTGCAGGCAGTGTCTGTATACAAAGGCGCCATCTCCTTCGTCTTTTCCTTCGCCTCAGAGCCTTGAGCTTTATTTTTCTTTCCCATTTGCTCCTGCGTTTGGCTTTGAATCGTCTTAGCTATTCGTTCCTGCATATTACGAGTGAAGTGGAAATGACTGATTAAGAAAGGTGATGGGAGAGTTTTAAATGCAACAGATATATCAAATATGCCACTTTACATGAAGTAATTCTTTACAAAAGCACGCGTCTTCATTTCATTTAATAACTGACAACTAATTCATTTACTATCATTAAAAGCGCATGATCTTGAGTCAGATTATGGTAAGTGGCTTTTCTTTGAATGGCGTGCCCGAAGGATTCGTGATCAAGTGATTTATGATTTGCTTACGTAACATCGCAGATCGCGCCATCGCAGCGATCGCAACATCGCAGCGATCGCACCATCGCAAATCGCACCATCGCAAATTGCACCTTCGCAGATTGCGAGAATATAATATCGCAGCGATTGCAACATCGCAGGTCGCAAAAGTTTAATGTTTGCCAAATCTTGCCAGTTCATTTCTGCGATATGCGATCTTGCGATCGGTGTTATCGCAGATCGGTAAATCTTGAAGTTTTTTCCTTATGAGTATTACTTCATTGTGATGCGATGTTATGCTTAACACGAGGGTCTTACGCATACTGATATTATAGAGAAATGGAGGCATTTCCTATCTTTTTTGCAATGCGGTTTTAAAGATATTTCCCTTATCGTAGACTTAGGTTAAAAATATTCAAAAGACCTTTCTAAGCTTACGATGGTAACCTTATAATGAAGAAAGGAAAAACTTTCTTTTTTCTTAAAAATTTAACTAAGGGTCCCCATTCATTTAGTATTTTGGACAACACTTAAATGAACAAGGGGGGGTTGTTGCTGGCCACAACACACTTATATTTCTTATGATTAATATTTTTTTTTAATCCACATATATATTAATACTTATTAGCTCAATGGAATAATGATATATCTTCTCTTTCGGTTGCAGTTGCAAGGTGTCATTTGGAGTGATCATCATTTTATGAGGTATGATGCCTTTTGTCATTTGTTGATAATGGCCATGTTTTCAAACTTGTAAATATATAGAAATCATAAGATGGAATGAAAAAATTGACACCACAAATGTGTCAATATCACCAAAATAAGTGGTCTCTTTAAATCATATATATATGCTATAAATACAACCATGTGTAGAAAAATACAAAACATCTTCCTAGTTCCAAATACCGAAATAGAAAACAAACTATTCCAATTATATTGATACTACTTATTTCTCCTAGGGACCTTACCTACATGTTTAAGATTTTTTTTATAGACAGTACATATTTTTTTTAGGAGGAGGAATCTTTGTGATGGCACATGTTTTGCACATTGTTTTACAAGTGGCTCAATTTCTCGTGACTCCACACGTAGGGATGAGTATACATACTAGAAACCAGACTTTTTTTTGGCTTAGTTAATGAAAACAATGCTTTAATTAGTGTGTGAAGGTAGAAAATTTTTCAGGTAGGGAGGAAGCATGGGATGTAAGAAGATGGTAGGGAACCTAGCCCATTAAGTTTTTAATAGAAAAAATGATGAGAAGTGTCAAGTTTCAGTAGCATAACTTTTGCATATCGATACATAGTTACTACTCATTCTTGATCTATAATAGATGCGGTTGGTAAGAAGTCCTTAGCATCAAATGTATAGGCTTGGCTACTTTGTCAATATTATAAAAAAGACTTAGATTTGGAAAATAAAACAACACTATACTTACTATAGAAATAAATGGTGAATATAAAACGACCAAAAGAAATGAAACATAAAAAATGGTGAATATAAAACGACCAAAAGAAATGAAACATAAAAAATATCCAATGCTTGAAAGGAGAAGTTAAACGAATGCAACAAGAAAAATCCAAAAAATGAAAATATGTACACAAAAAACTATGAAACAAATATTTCATACTTTGTTCGTGGAGGGAATGAGGAGATTAATTTCAATACATGATGCATTTGATGTATATATGTCATTGTAAAAACATACTTTGTGATCCTTTTTTCCGGTCAATATTCCAAGATATTCAATAGGAAAAGTGACCTAATAAGGGAATGACTTTGTTGGATGATTCATCATTGCCTCATCAGGTGTGAAATTTATGGGTTCATGTCCTTGCATGTCAATATTGGAGATATCATTTCGAAAATTACATGAATGTTCATATGGAAAAGAAAGGATATCTCTAAATTCATATAATAATCAAAGAACATTTTTTTTCTTATGATGAGGACATTACAAAACTACTCGTAAGACCTTAAGGTCACCTAGATTTCCAATATCCAGTAGCATGGTTTCAAATATTTCTTTTTTTAGTTCTTCCTTTATGTCTCTCTTTGTTATTAGATATCTTTTTAGGGAATAAAGAAGCCTCAAGAGGAGATAGCCCTTTAGGGTATTTATTATCCTTAAGAGAAATGATCTCGTTCTTAGCAGCAGGTTGTTCCTGAATGAAAGAGAAAAAACTCTCGTCATATAATAATGCTTGCCAATATTATTCATTATTAGAAAAACAAGGTTCGTTTAGCTATTGTAAAATACAATCATGTCTCTCAAGTAAAATATACCTTTTGGGACTATAAGAATACACAACTAAGTGATATGACAAAGCATTTAACATTCTGTGAATATGAGTGATATTAAAATAAAGTAATTCAAAGATTTTTTTCCATGAAGCTTGAGTGTATCTCTTGATTAATTTGTTGAAATGAGAGTATACGCTTTTAATCAAGTTAATAATAAGTTGAGAATCACCAAAAGAATTCAAATGCTTACAACATGGTTTGAGGGCTTTCAAGATGCCTAAAAGTAGAGCTTCAGATTTAGTGATGTTGTTAATGCATTCAAACTCAAGTATAATGGAAAATTGGTGCATCTTACCAAGAGGTGAATATAAAATTACACCAAAACCATTTCCTTCATTGGAGGATGCACCATCAAAGCGCATATGCTAAACTTGATTGTCTTGGTTGATGGGGGAAAGAGGAGGAGACTCTTTTTCAGTAAAAGGAGAATAAACACCCAAATCTTATTCTATATAATTGATATGGGCCACAACAAATTTTCAATAAATGGTGAGATTCTTCCCTCCCTTAAAATAATGATATCCTTACCATGCTTAGGGAGGGTCAAATGCATACCATCTAATGATAAGTATCCTCCTATCTTGGTCTTCCAAACCCTACCAAGGATAATTGAATATTTTCTCACTGACATATCCATTACTTGGATGTTAAAGGTCGTCTGAATTTCATGATGAGAACATAATAAATTCTAATATCTTTGATATCACTTATAGTTGTCTGCTGATAATTATTGTAAGCCACCATCCTCTTGGTATTTTTTTCATAACATTCTAGACCTAATTCCTCCATGATCACTTTAAGCATAACATTGGGCCTTGAACCACTGTCAACCAAACAACAATGAGCGATCTTATTTCACATTTTCATTGAGATGTAAAAAGGAGGGCTTTTAACAAAATTTTAGGAATCATTTACAATGTAAATTTTATCTTCTCGAAGATCCTCTTTGGGATGCTTCTAGAGAAAATTAATAGGAGAAAGCATTTTCCCTTCAAGAATTTTTTGAAGTGATGTTGTTTTTCTAAAATTGTGATCATGTCAAGTAATGTAGCATCAACCATGATTATGGTCAGCTGCTTTAAAATATTAAAATGAGAAACAATTGAATTAGATAAATTTTGAGGTTTAAAATGGGCCTCCTAAGGAATATTATAAAATAATAGTGGAAATAATAAAATAAGATTAGATTGCTTCATTAAGTTTGGAGGGAAGAAATAAAAAAATATTTTTTCAACTTGTATTTTCAACTTATCAACCTATGATTTTACTCAAATTTTGAGCAGGAACATTTGTTGGATGAAGAATTTAATTTTTCATCCAAGGAGTACCCATGTTGCATACTTTCGATGGATCCCACTACATGAAAAATATGAAATACAAGTAAAAACGTGTTGCCATCACGTTTTTAATGTATTTCACATTTTTTGTGTAGTAGGTTCCATCAAAGTATGCAACATGGGTACTCCTTGGATGAAAAAATAAATTTTGCATGCAATGAGTGCTCCTACTCGAAATTCGGGTAAAAATGTAGGGAGATAAGTTGAAAATACGAGTTAAAAAAATCGTTTTAATTTTTTTTTTATCTTTTTACCTTTTTACTCCAAAAATGATGAATCACCTCCCATGGTTGACATCATCATGTTGAATCCTGTTGGTTCTTATAAAGTTTATTTTTGTTATACATTTTTGTTTTGGAGCCCACTTTTTACCTCAAAGTTTCCTAATGAGAGGAAGAGATGGAATAATTTACATTCAAATGTGATGAGGCGACATTTGAGGTTTTCGATCTATTAGTCTCCTTGGATAGTTCATTTATGGCATTATGAGCTTTGAAAGTGATCCTAGTTCCAATCATCGTGACTTCATTGTCATTCACACAATCTAAGGTATCATATGATCAACTATTTTCCCAAAGATTTTCTCTTGCACACTTTTCTTAACCTCACATGTGTTTTCCTCATGGTACTCCTTATAGAAGTTGCACCATGTTTGTGACAGAAGGGTGTTAGGATGATATGCCTAGGGAGGATTTCTAATGGTTGCTGAAATAGAAGTTTCAACATGTCATTGCGCCACAACCTTATTTTCAAAATAAATCAATCTATTACTCATGACTTGAGGAACATAAGATAGGCAAGATTGATTTATTGAGTCTTCAAGTGAAAGATCCATGCGGTGTAACCACTCTTCATATTCTAAGCATATCTGAATAACAGATCCAAGGTTATCAACATTTTTTTCATCTAACCTGTGACGATAAGCAGGGGTTAAGGTGCTATAATAGTGCATCATGGCTGCTTGATTTTGTGGCATGATTATCTCTAGCATCTAATTATATAATTTAGTGAAACAAAGATTAAAATATTTTATGGCTTCACCTTTGGTATAGGCGACATTATTGTACTTGCGAAGGATATCAACAAGGATTTGGGGTTGGCCATAAGTGGATTTGAACCAATAGCAAAGCTCCATCTATGTGGAGAAGAATTTAGGCAAGAACTCAAATAAATTAGTTGCTACTCTTCCTTCTAGGGAATTCACAAACAACCGCATGCATGTATCATTATCGTTGGCACCAATATTGGGGCATATATTAGAAAAAACAATTAAGTGCTCATTATTCATGATAGTGCCATCAGCAGAAAACTTAGGGAAGGGTGAATGCATGAAGACGGGTTAGACTTTTGGGCCAAATGTGGCAATGAAATTTCAAGTTTTTCCTCTTTTATCAAATTGATGCCTCAAAACTAATATAAGCATTGTGAATTTCGATTCAAAGTAAAAACATAAATTGTGGAGAATTATGTTATTGTCATAATGATATTTTTTGCAAAAACATTTAGTGTCATATAATATGTAAATTTTTCATTTAATCAAATGCTTGTCCTTGCAAATTTTCACACATATTAAGAGGTATGTGTGTGTTCACATAGCATAACTGAGTCTAAATGTGTAATTTAAAATATATATGAGTGTGATCTACATGGAGAAAGCTAAGTTTTTCATATTAAAAATTTCTTTTTGTTAGAAAATTATATATTACAGAGAAACAAAACACATTAAACTATTGCAAAAATATAAACATAGAAAACGCATAAAACAAGAGAGACACATATATGTGGTTCACCCAATTTGGGCTACGCCCATGGAAAAAAAAACCAGTCCTTCCTTTTATATTATCCAACAAAATGAAGAGATACAACCTACATCAGATCTACTATAATTCCCTCTCGCTCTCGATCTCCTCTCTCTTCCTCGCTTAGAATACACATCTACATAGCCACAATACAATTCCCTCATAAACATAACTTCTACCATCAAATTTTCACCCAATGAACAACCCAAATTGACTACGAAATTACAACATTCTACAAGGTAGTTTTACATCTATTTTTAGCTTCTAGGGAACTTCTCCCGATCGTCCCCCGTAGACCCCCCTAGCGGTGCACATAAACGGGAAATGTTGCCACCACATTACGAACTAGGGTCCAATGCGATCATACCTTTGAATAAAGAAGATAATCAAGCTCCACATCCAACAATTCTTTTATTCAAAATTACATTTTTTATTATTTTTCAAAGTTGGTGAAGTAATATTTCAATTTCATTTTACAAACACATGTGTTCAGGTAAGGCTTTTTTCAACTATTTAAATAATCTAAAAAACCAAGATCACCCTTTTGAAGAGGAATTGTAAACAAAGATAGTTGTACTTTTTGAAATTTTTGCATTGTGTATATTTTATGATATTGATTTTGAATTCAACCTCTTTAAAATTGTTCAAACAAATTTAAAGCATTATGTTTAAAAGAAATTAGATGAAAATATCATATGAAGCCGAAAACGTCAAACTCATATGCCATTGGATAGATGATTCCTTCATGAATCCAACATGATCAACTTAACCACCTAAGGATAATTTTTTTCCCTAAGTCTGCTAGAGTATGTTAGGCCCCTATACTACTAGTGTAACCCCTTATTGTTATTAGTACAACCCACTTATTATATTGATGTACCCATGTAGTGCCCATATTGTTACTATTGTGCCCCATAGAAGCCCACTATTGTTATTATTATGCTCTTACATTATTATTGTTATGTCGGCTCTGATTATGTCATGACCCCTTAGACTCCTATATATAAGAAAGGAGGTCTTTTCATTTGTATCATCCAAGAATTGTTCATTTATGTAATGTAAAGGAGTTGCCCTTCAAAAGAGGGTGAATTCTAAGGTGTTGATCTATCTTTTCTATCTTTTCTTGAGCTGGTTTCATAACATTTGGTATCAGAGCTTTGGATTCTAGGGTTTCGCTGCTCCAAACAGGTCATCGTGGCATTTTTGCTATAACGTGTTTTCTGCGATGTTTCAGAAGCTGAAACAAAAACCCATTTGAGAAGAGATCGTGATAAATCGCGGGTCCGAATTTTAGAGTGTTTTGCGCTATATTTGCGGAGATATGATCTGAGGAAGTTGGTCTTTTTCTAGACTCCTAAATTACATTCCAAACAGGTGACTTGAGGAAAATCATCCCAACTTTTTTTTTGAGCATTGGATTGAAATTTAGGTGTAGAAAGAAGACAGACTGTAGTTTCTTGTATATATTTTTCAAAGCCAAAGGTCGAAACAGTGACTCGTGGCACATCATACAAGTTCGCTCTACTGAACTAATCTATAATCAGGTCACTGTGGGAGATTTCACATAACTCTTCCTTGGAGAATCCAATTTGGATCAGACTGGTGGCATTGGAAGGAGGACACAGAGGGCTACTACAGGTTGCAATTTCAGAACATAAAGATCCAAAAGTATAGAGTTACAGTCGTTTCAAGATCGAGCTCCTAAAATCAAGAAAAAGGCGATGTGAGGAAGTTTGATGGCAAGGATCCGGTGAATTGGATACTTCAGATGGAGCAATATTTTGATCTACATGGTGTACCACTGTTACAAAAGGTATGTATTGCATCTTCGTATTTAGAACCGGATCAATTTTTATGGTATAAAGGGCTTTGTTCTCGTAAACAATTTGTTACGTGGTCAATTTTCACAGAGGAAATGATAGCACATTATGAGGATACAAAGAGCAACACCTTCTTCTTTAGAGCAACACCACAACAATTGGAAAGAGTAAAAGGGCTTTGTGACATACTGGAAAGAAAAATTATGGAAACCAGGAAGCATATTGGAAGAAAAATTATGAAAGATGGAACTGTTGTTTCTTGTAGCCTTCCACAACCTACAAGGGTTACACCACAACAATTGGAAGAAAAAAGAGAAAAAGGGCTTTGTTACAATTGTGATAGCAAATG